>JANSVA010000009.1:27773548-27810588 GCA_025504915.1 Erythroxylum reticulatum | reverse complement strand
GTAGTATATGTTAATGTTTAGTATATATATTAATCAACTAACTAATAATATTTTGAATAATTAATTATTTATTTAATAAACAATTTGATTAAATTACATAGGTGTTAATTAAGTTACAGGCGTGACTACTTCTGACTACCTATATATATACTAAATATTAGTATATAATAATTAATAATGACTAACATATATAGTAAATATTAACATGCACTACTTAATCAATTAATTATATTTTAATACGTCAACTATTTAATTATATATTAATTATTATTAATTATAACTGAATATATTTTCATAAATAAGTTAATTTATTATATTTTAATTATTATTACTTATATCAAAATTAATTAATTAGTTAATTAAATTATTATATTTAAATTAGTAAAGTATATTTTTATGTGTTAAATATATTATAATCAATTAATTATGTTATAATTAAATAATTAATACTTTCCTAAATTCAGATGACCATGAAATTTGGTAGAGAGGAAAGAAAATATGTGTAGAGTTCATGCTTCAAATTTCAAGTGAATCGGAGTAGAAGAACGTTCAAAACTATTATATATCTTTACACTCTCACTGTCACGATTGTGCTTATACACGATCGTCCAATCCTCGCTGATTTTTCACTGTCACAATCGTGCTTTTCCCGATATCTCCTCAATGTCATGATCATGCAAATCTGTTGAACGATTGTGCAGCTCCTCTAAAGCTCCCTTTCTATCGATCATGACAAAGGTTCTTCTTCAAATTTTTACAAAATAACATTTTTCATCACTTCTTCCTCTCTTTTGCTTAATCTACGATTTCTAACTTATGTCTTCAGTATTTTCTCTTCATTTTTACTTCATTTCAACTTAACTCATTCCAATATAAATGAAAATCTTTGATTGATTTAATTTAAAATTAATCTAAAATTCATAAAAATAATTACAGTTAACCATTAATAATTACTAGATAAATAAAGCTTTATTAAATATAATTTATATATTATTAATTTACTAATTAAATTATAATTAATAGATTGATTACTTATTATTATTAAGTTAATTAATTATAAATTCACAGGGTGAATTAAGTGTCACTATGACAAAGATATTTTTATTTCTTAATTAAATATATTTAAAGTATAGTTAATTAATTAATTTTAATATAATAAATAATAATTAAAATACAATAAATTCATTGATGTATTAAATTATACTTTATTGATAATTTATTTATTTATCATTAACTGTTAAGGTTATTCAATTATAATTAATAGTGATTAATATATTATTAATTAATTGATTAAGTAGTTATTATTAATATTTAATATATATCTTAGTCACGACCCTACATTATTAATTGTTAATTTTTATTAAATATTATGTAATAATATTCAGTAGTACCTCTTCAAATGTTAATTAGTCACGCCTGATGCTTTCTATTTATCAGTATCATGACTTTAGCTCTTTTTTGTTAAGGCTCATGTTTCGTCATGTGATCTATTTCATATTCCTTATCTTAGTGCTCCTACAGCCAACTGTGTTAAGATGATATGTCTATGATCAAATGATATGTCTATGATCAGAAAATCAGCTGCAGCAAATCAGGGAAAGCTTATTGCTACTGTTAACTTTGCTTATTTTTATTTGAAGGTTAAAATTATGTCAATATTTTAGGATCTTGTCCAAGATAGTAATTCGACCACTAATGTCTTTATCGACATTAACCTATGATTTTTAGTTGTAGAATATGGAACTACGTTGTGTTATGTAAAACATCTTTGAACATTTATTAATTTGTTTTAATTCATATCAATTTTGACAGTTATTATATTCTATGTACAAATGCACTGCTTACTTAACAGCTATGATTATTATTAATAATAATACTAATGTATTAATTATTCCATTAGTTTAACTCAACTAGATAGAAAAATTGATTAAATTATATTTGAATTTAAAAGAATTACACAATTAATTAAAGAAGTTTATTTAATTAATTAAAGAAGTTTATTTACTGAATATATAAAAATTGATTAATTATTTGCACATTTATTTTGTTTTTAGAAGTTAAAATTAAATAGAGAATAAAAGTTTCTTATATCAGACAAAAATTCGTCAGTTAACTATTACCCAAATATCATTTTGTAGTGAAAACATCTAAAAAATTAGTTTGTACTTGCTTGCAAATCCTCAAGCAAATTATCTCCTTCACGGGTTTGACATGTTAAGTCACTCCTGTGAAAAGGTGTCACATGTGTGACTCAACATGTCACACCCGTGACATACAACGTGTTTGGTAAATCAAACTACTAAGTTTCCTCTTACCATTTTGAATAAAAATATAGGTTAAGCCCTCATTACAACAAATTTGGTAGAGAAAGATTAAAAAACCAGTTTTAAAATTTGTTTGACATCTTAATTCACTTTCACGGGTGCAACTTAACATTTCACACTCATGACATATTTATATTTTTTGTAGAAATGCATTAATTGTACGCGTTTCAAAAGAATTTGCCGTTGAATCACAGAAAATTTTTCAATAGATATCCATAGATATCCGTCAATATTTTCGATTGATACGATGGCTATTTAAAGACACATACGCCGGGCTATTTCACACAGACAATATTTTCGATTCATAGGTTGGGTATTTAAATACACACTGTTATAAATGAAGTTTATTCGGTTGTTAGAAATGGAATCTGCAAATAATTAATGTTACTTTAATAAACATTTAATATGTCTTAAATTTTTCTAAAGAAGCCTTCATTTTATTTAAATTTTGGCTCACAACAATTCCATTATAATCTAATTCCATTCCAATTTGGTTAGCTTCCTCTTGTTCTACTTGTTCAAAATGAGTTATAGAGAAACTGTCTATCAGGTTCAGAAAATTAAATATGTTATTCGGTGTCTAACGAAGGAAACTTCTCTATCACAAAACCAGGTCAAATACTTCTCTTTCTCTACTATTTTGTATTTTTAAGTAGGAAGAAGCAACATTATATGAATATTGCACAAAATATCTGCTTCATTTAACATTGTTTTCTACCTGATAATATAAGAAATTTTGTACTAAGAATTGTATTGAACGGTTCCTGAGAGCTAACGACAACTACGTTATCTTAGTACCAAAAAAATTGAAGGCTTGCCTTTCTTGGAGAGAAAGCATAATTATTGGTATTTTCATGATAATTTTTATACGCCTTCTTTTTATTCTTCTGTTTTTTTAACTTTTTTTAAATGTAAAGAAATTTACAGCAGATGAATTTTCCACTGAATTCACAAAAGGGCTTACTTATTTAGCAGGTCATGATGAAAATTAAGTTCAGCAGGGCTTGCTTATATAGCAGGTCACGATCAAACTTATAAACTTGTTTTGGTAATTTTTAAACTCTATCAATTATGTCTAATTGTTTATTTATTTTTCAAACCTTATGGAATTTATTAACAATATTAATGATGAGCAGAAATACATATTTGATTTGATTTTGGATTTAATTTTGGCTTCAAGCGGTGGAAGTTTTTTTATTGATGGTCCTAATGGAACTGGGAAGACTTTCTTATATCGAGCTCTGCTTGCAAATTTACGGTCACAGGGACATATTGCAATTGTTGTTACTACATTAGGTGTTGTAGCATCAGTCCTTCCTGGTGGTAGGACATCCCACTAAAGATTTAAAATTTCGCTTGATTTTTCAAAGGAAAAAGTTTGTCAATTAAGTAAGCAAAGCAGTATTGGAAATTTGATATTTGAATGTAGTCTTATCTTATAGAATGAGGCTTTGATGTCAAAACAAGAAGCTATTTAAGCATTTAATGATTTACTTCAAGATATCATGGACTCTAATGAACCTTTTAGAGGAAAAATTAGTGTATTTGGTGGTGATTTTCATTAAACGTTGCCTGTTATTGACCAAACTACAAAACAACAACTAATTGATTCGAGTCTTTTAAATTCACATCTTTGGCGACAGATGCATAAATTTTCTTTGACGATAAATATGAGAGGTATATCAAATCTAGCTTTTTGTGAATTTTTATTACGTTTAGGAGAAGGCACCGAGCCAGTTGATGAGAAAGATCAAATATCCTTGCTAAAACAACTAGTTATTACTTATCGTAGCAAGGATGAGTCTCTTAATAGGTTGACAAATTTTTCATTATATATTTTACTATCCTTTTTTAATAATTACAATTACATCTTTCTGATGCATCAATGCTTTTACCAAGTTATTTGAAAACGTCTTCCCTAATCTAAGCTTGTATTCATCTGATCCATACCAGACGATAAATAGATGTATACTGTGTGCAACAAACAATTGTGTTGATGAAATTAATGACATGATAATTCACAAATTGTCAAGAAATATGCATTCACACATGAGTTTTGACAAAACGGTTGACTAAAGACATCAAGCAGATTATGAAGATTTTCTTAATTCTTTAATCCAAAAGGCCTACCTCCACATAGACTCTTACTCAAAAAAAGGCTCCATAATTATGCTCCTGAGAAATTTGAATCCAACTGAGGGACTATGCCTTTGTACAAGGTTGATATGCAAACAATTAAAAGACCATACAATTTCCAAATGAGGGACTATGCAATGGTACAAGGTTGTTATGCAAACAATTAAAAGACCATACAATTTCTGCAGAAATTTTCTTTGGAACTCACAAAAAAAAAATTGGTTTTTATAACTGAAACTCCCTTACAATCTTCAGAGAATGAAAAAATGGAATACCTTTTGTTAGAATGCAATTCCCTATTCATTTGTGTTTTGCAATGACCATAAAAAAATCCCAAGGTCAGACACTTGATTATGTAAGAATTTATCTCCATCAGCCTGTATTCTCACATGGATAGTTATATATGGCTCTGTCAAGAGCTCGAACTCCTGAATCAGTTAAAGTTCTAATTATTCCAAGAACTTTTAAATCTTCAAAGAAATATTGTGTTCCATGAAATATTTCAATTGGTCAAATTATAAAGTATAAACTTGTCAGAAGGTATATTAATTTTGTTTATTCAAGTTGGTATAATTTCATTTCATATAAAAAAATTCTTTTCCCCTGATTAATTTATTAAACAAAATTTTCAAGATGGAAAAACGTTCATTGATTAAGGATACTTTACGTGGTACTCAATGTTGGTCATGTGAAATTATTGTCTAAGAAAAATAGCATGTTATCGCTTCACCTGACACACCATCGAAGAGACAAAAGTTTATCTTTGTTGATTATGAGGTATAGTAATTACACTTTCTTTATTCAAAGTGTTTATTTTTTTGACTTAATTATTTACAATTTCTTTATTATTAATAGGGATTGCAAGTTTAAGGTATTATATTCAACAATGATATTCAACAAATGAGCCATATTTTTCAACCGTGTAAAAAATATATTATTTGTAATGCCATTGTGAAGCCAATTCTGCCTCAGTATCAAACTGAAGACTTACAAATACAATGGATAATTACAAGTCGCATTGTCATTGAACCTGTACTAGATGACGATGCTATCATCCTTATGAAATTTAACTACACACCTTTCAGTGATCTTATCAACTGCATAAATGACAAGGAAAATTCAGTTGATTAGCCCCTTTATCTATTTCTTTGTACAATGTTGACTATTTTTCTCTATTACATGTAATGATATTTATATCTAACATGCGATGGATATTTTGGTAGTGGTTCTTCAAGTCTTGGATCATAAAGAAATCAATAAAGATGGCAAACATTCAACTGTGCAAAAATTTGTTCTTGCTAACAAACAGTAATTTAAATTCTCTGTTATTCTTTATACTTCACAAAAATTGAGATAATTTCTCTTTCTTTTTTTTGACATTTCTTTTTTTTTATTAGGCAACAAACACTTATACTGTCAATGTGGAATTCTTTTGTTACTAATGAGGGCTAGCAAATTAACAATTCCTTATATTCTTATTCGATAATTGTGTGTCACAAACTAAAAGTGAACTTCTACAATGGTATTTTTATTTTTTCTTCATCACGCTATTATATTTTATTACTTATCCTTCTATTTTAATTTTAAAAATTTTTAGGTGTTGCATTATCCACTTGATCTGACTCAGCGATTCTTGTTGATCCACTAATAAAAAAAGTTGCGAATCTTAAAAATTGTTACTACCTTATCTTCACTACAGCAACCAATCAAATTATATACAAATTTTATAATATTTTGATGCTTTTATATTTATAACTGTTATGTTCCACGACACGACGAAATAATAAGGACCTTATTAACCAACAAGCTTATCTGAGATATAATCCTGATATATCTTTTAGATCACATCAGAAAGTTACCAAAATCATCTTCTTGAATTCTACTAGTAAAGTAAATACATTTTATATTCTCATGAACATTCCTTATTTGATATTGATTTTTTAAATAAAAAACTTATTATATATTTGCAGACAACATGGATTAAAGTTAATATTTCCTCCCAACACATCTTGCAAAAGTACTGGTATATGGCATGCAAGCTTTCGTTCTACAATTGCTAATTATAGAGTCCCATTCACTTGTAATTCTTGCAAAGAAAAAGTTCCTGTTGAACCCAGATTTTCCTTTTTCTCTTTTCCCTTTTCAATTTACTGCCTTTTTCTTCTCGTGCACTTTCTATATGCAAATTTTGTTTCCAAAGTTTTAACGTTTTGTAGTTGGATGTCACGAGTGTGACATGCTAAATCACACCCTTGAGACCTTATTCACAGGTGTGACTTCTAGGTCACACCTGTGACACCTTCTTCACCAGTGTGACTTGTAACTCACCACCCTGACAATTCTTCATCGTTGTAATGTAACCAGTCACACCCGTGAAGAAGATCTTGTTATTATACAAGCTTTCAATATATCTAATTAAAATATATATTCTAATTAACTTTTTATTAAAAATATAGATGCCACTATGATGTGGATTTGATTGACAAAACAAGGACTATCACAGCTTCTATTTTTGGCGAACTCGCTAAAAAACTTTGAAGTTTACTGCAATCGAAGCTATGCAGTATTACCACCATGTTATACATTTTTTACTTATTGCAGATGCGATTTAATATAACGAAAATTATAATATCATTATTATATGACTGGCAATTAACATTTTTGCCTTCCCACAATAAGAATATGGAACTTCCTCTAGAAAAAGTGTACGCAGAATTGAAAACCAAGACATTTCTTTTTCATATCAAACCTGTACACATTCACTCGCCAGATGAAAGACAACGGTTTGCTATTATGTATTACCATGAAATTGATGATGATGAATTAGAAAAGGCTTCAGCTTCAATTGGAAAAGATAATCAAGTTTCAACTGATGATCAAAATAACATTGCTGACAATACACCTCCACCTATTTCAGGTATTCGTCATTATTTATTCATTCATTCAATTTTTACGTTTTTATCTTTATCAAAATATGTAAACTTGTTTTTAGCGTTAATTATATTATCATCTTTATTTATCTATCTAGCATTTTTATCCAAAAAAATAATGTTTCCTTATATCTTCTATAGCTAATATATTTTGTTTCTTTTTATATTTTTAGAAGATATTGTTGAATCTTCTTCAACAATCAGACAATGTCCTCATAAAAGATTCAGCGATGGTGAACCCACAGCACAGTCAAATGCAGATGTTATTGACAATAACAAAAAACATAAATTGTCGTAGACTCTTTTTCCTACAGCAAAATAAGCATATAACTTATGTACTTTTTGTGTTTTATTTTCTTGTTTTCTTAAACTTCAAAACTCTGCATATCCACATGTGGCTTTTGGTTGTTAAATCACAATAGTTAATATTTTATTACTTGGATCATAAGCGTTAATTACTTGTGGCATATAACAATTGTCTGTATTAAACTCATGCAAATTCATAAACTAATTATTCAAAATTCGTTGACATCTTAACATATCAAAACAAACCATTTTCTTTACTTTATGTTTATTTGCTCCTTAACTAATAATATTTAATAAATAATAATAACATGCACAATCGTGACTAATATATAATTAATAATAATAATTAGTAATTACATAATTTATAGTTATTTAATGATTACAATTAATAAAAAACATGTAATAATTTAAAATTGATAATAACATAAATAAAACTAATTAAGAGCTACTGTGAGATTTAACTTTATTAAGCCCATTAACATTAAAGCATGTGTAAATTATACTTGATTAATAAATTAGCCAAAGATATTAATTATATTTAATAAAAAAAGTTTTAATCAATTAATAATATTTAAATTAATTAGATCCAAATTAATATTAAATTATATTTTAATTGATTAAGCAATCATTTATCGTATAGTTAATTAATTGATCATATTTAAATTAATTAATTATATTTTTATGTATTAAATATATTATAATTAATTGATCAATTAATTATGTTATAATTAATCAACTAATTAATAATATCTTAAATAATTGTTTATTTAGTTTATAAACAATTTAAAATTTTACGTAAGTGTTAATTACCCGATAACAAGAAAAACAAAATAACAAGCACGGTTGTGACTTAAGAAGTCACAATTGTGTCACAAGTGTAACTACTTAAGCTATATATATACTGAGTACTTATATATCTACTAAATATTAGTATATAATAATTAATAATGACTAACCTATATAGTAAATATTAACATCTACTACTTAATTAATTATATTTTAATACATCTACTGTTTAATTATATATTTATTATTATTAATTACAACTGAATAAATTTAACCGTTAGTGATTAATAATTATTTATAAATAAATTGTATTTTCATAAATCAGTTAATTTATTACATTTTAACTATTACTACTTATATCAAAATTAATTAATTAGTTAATTAAATAATTGTATTTAAATTAATTCATTATATTTTTTATATGTGTCAAATATTTTATAATAAATTAATCAATTAATTATGTTATAATTAAATAATTAATACTTTCTTTATGAACTCAGATGCCCATGAAATTTGTTAGAGAGAAAAGAAAATGTGTGACGAGTTGATGCTCCAAATTTCAAGCGAATCGGAGTCGAGGGATGTGTCTTTCCTCTCCACCAAATTTCATGGTCATTTGAATCCATTAAGAAAGGATTGATAATGATTGATTAATAAGTTTAGGATGAAAATGATGAAATGTGCTAGAATTGTTAAATGGAATATTTTCACTAAACAAACATCTGTATTTTGGTCATATCTTGATCTGTAGATATCCAAATGGAATAATTTTTTATTTAGATTAAACTAGAGACTTATAGATACAAATTTCTTGAGGAATAGAATTTTAATCCTATCTCTAAGAGTTTCAAAATTTGGCTCGAAGTTGAGTACTGTGTACTGTTGCAGTGACAGAACAGTCTGAAGTATTTTGTGTATAACTTATAGAATACTGAATCGAATTGTATGAATTCTAGTTCATTAGAAACTCAAGATCTAGAGGAACAATTTCTTAAAAGAAGGTGTTGCCTAAAGACTTCATTTTCCTTGTCTTAATGACCATGCAAAATTGACCCGAAATTTTGAAAAAAGCTACAATGATTGATTGATGATGTTATAACTTAGTAAATGAATTGTTGATATCAAAGTACCAAAGGCATGAGTATAATGGAAATGAAGTTGTTCATATGATAGTAGTTGTGATTCAGAAGAGATGAGCTATATGTATTAAGTAGAGGTGAATGAGAATTTGATATTATGAGAGCATATACTACTAGAAAAGAAATGACTACTACTTAAATTATGATATTAGAATAATCAAGTGTTCTTGAGGTGTAAACCTAAGAATAAGTTAGACACATACAAATGATAAGGGTTGATTGATCAAGAAACGTGATTAAGGAAACATACTCAAAATAGTCAAATTGAGCATGCATTCTACATGACACATATACATATGTGTACAATTGAATGTTTATGTAGTTATGCAATTAATAATGTGTGTGCAATGTGTGTATTACATAATGTTGGCATGCAGGATAAAATGATAATAGCATGCTCACGGGTGTGAGGCTTTTTTCTATTTTTTTATAATCTCATTATCAAGTAACCTGTGTGCAAATGAATCGTTATATGAAGTAACATCTGCAAAAAACGTGGTCGTACATTCGTCCTTAGTGGATGGTAAGATACATGTATTATTCATTATTTAATATTATTTAATATTTTTATTTATGTTATTATTGATTAGAAATTATTACATTTTATTAATTTTTATTATTAATTAATTATTAACTAATTGTTTAAGTGATTATTAATTATTATTATTAGTAACTATTAAAATTTTTTTGCCTCACAGGTGTAATAGTTAAATCACACCCGTGAGCATGCTATTATCATTTAATAATTATTATTCATTGATTATTATTTTATTATTAACTATGGTATTATTAATTATTTAATATTTTATTTATGTTATTATTGATTATAAATTATCACACTTTTATTAATTGTTTATTATGTAATTATTAATTACTATTATTACTAACTACAAACAAGTCACAATCGTGCATGTATAATTATAATTAATTAATATACTTAATATTAATATCTAGTACTTAATAATGATGGGATGGATGACCACTACAATATATGGTGAAGGGAAGGTCAAACCATTTAAAAATCTTGTGTTTAAATTGACCCTGGTGAGTTCTACCTGTAACCCTCATGCTTGAGCGCGAGGGTAACCGGAAGGTGAATTCTGGTAGTTGCACGATCATGCACAAGCACGGTTGTGGCAGAGATCTGATCATATGTTACAACTACATATGATCAAATCTCTGTCACGATCATGCAGGGAAAGGCAATCCAGTCTTTGCACGATCATGCTTGTGTCAGATAGCTTTCTGCACTTTTAATTCTATGCCATTTTTTCTTTTTTATTTATTTTCTTACTAAAAAAAAACTAAACTAGGTTACACATCATCTATACTGAAAATCGTTGTTTTAGCTTTTATTTATGATTGTCTGAAAATCATTAACAAGGGGACCATTTACTTCTTTCTTTGATGCAATTCTACAAGAACCTGTCAACTTGTCTTGAGGATGTATGGAGAATTGAAGACTATATGCAGAGATTTAAAGCTTAGAGTCACGGGTGTAACTTAATGAATTATACTCGTGACTCATTTAATATTATTGAATTTTCTTTTTTAAATATAAAATTAAAAACAACAAAAAATTTTGTTAAACTTTTATCGATTCATTTTAATTTCAACTAAAATATAATAATAACTTTGTTCACCTTTTCCTTTCCACTTTTATTAATCCATCTATTATATTTTTCCTTTTTTCCTTTACAAAATTGTGTCTAAATTTAACAATATTCACTCACATAGTTTAGCCATTCATAACAAAACTTATATATGCACACTCATTCATTCACAAAATTAATTGAGCATTATACATTTCCAAATTTTACTTCATTTTCTGGATTTTTTTTCTTTCTACTTTTATTGATGCAATTTAAATATTCAACTCTTATATTTTTTTCCTTTTTTCTCTTACAAATTTTTTTCACAATCATACACTTCTAATTTTTCCCTCAAAATTTCAACTTCAACAATATTCACTTATACGTATTTAACCATTCATAATAAAACTTATAAATTATTACATTGTTTTATTAATTATTAATATTAACCATGCAGGCTATTATTATTTATTAAATATTTTTAATTAATTATTATTTGATTATTAATTATGATATTATTAATTATATTATTATTAATTATAAATTATTACATGTTTTATTAATTCTTATTATTAATGAAATGTTAATTATTATTATTACATAACTATATATTTGTCACAATCGTACATGTTATTATTATTTATTAAATATTATTAATTAATTATCATCTTATTATTATGAATGTTATATTAATTATAAAATATTATTATTTAATTATTAAATCTTTATTCACGTTTGTGAGTTAACATTATCTGGCAAAGGGAATCATTCAATAATTATTAATGATTAATTAATATTTGATTATTAATTACGATATTATTCGTTATTAAATATTATTAATGATTTTTATTTATTTTATTATTAATTAAATATTATTACATGTTTTTTATTAATTCTTATTATTAATTAATTGTTAATTATGTAACTATGTAATCATTATTATTATTTAACTATATATTAGTCACAATCGTATATGTTATTATTATTTATTAAAAATTATTTGATTATTATGCATGTTATTATTAATTATTAATTATTATTGTTTAATTATTAAATCTTTGCTCATATGTTAAGTCACACCCATGAGCGTGCACGACCCATGAGTGTGACAAAAAGTTGACCATCTGTCATTGCACGACCATGTACAAGCACGATAGTGATAGAAAGGAGGCATCCAATGGTTGCATGATCGTGCACTATTGTCTGATTATCATTTAATAAGTATTATTCATTAATTATTATTTGATTATTAATTATGGCATTATTCATTATTCATTATTAAATTTTATTAATTATTTTTATTTATATTTTTGTTGATTATAAATTATTACAAGTTTTTTTATTCTTATTATTAATTAATTGTTTATTATGTAGTTATGTAATTATTACTATTATTAACTATAAACTGCACGGTTGTGACTAAACAAGTCACAACCGTGCATGTTATTATTATTTACTAAATAGGCTACATCACGTCAGACAACATAATCTTCCTACAAATACGGGGTCGATTTCGACAGACAATCTTTCAACAAATATGTCGTCAATTTCGCAGACAATCTTTCCACAGATACATGGCAAATTTAGATTTCCACAAACAATCTTTCAACAGATACACGAACTTAATTTTATAAATGAAATTTATTTAGACAATATTCAACAGATATGCCTCCCATTTAATGTCATTTAAATCTAAAAATAATTAATTTTGCCTTTAAGTTGTTACACATGCATTCATTATCTGAACTTATTATACATGTGTTCGTTATCGTTTAAATTTTGTTTATCAGCAATTACCTTCATAAAATCTTCCACTGTATTTACCTTATACTTGTTCAAAATGAGCAACAAAGAAGTAGTTTATGAGCTTAAAGATCTTCTCCAATCGATTCAGAAAAGAAAAAAAAAGGTTGTGCTTCATTATCTAACCAAGCAAACTCTTCTCTTGTAGAGTCAGGTAAGATCGTTGTCTTTTTCTATTGTTTTATTTATGTTTCTTTTTTTATGGAGGAATAAGCAAGATTATATCAACAATGAACAAAATAGGTATTACCATTAACATTATTTTCTGATCACAGAAAATTTTTTGTAACAACTCTTGTATTGAACGGTTCCTGAAAGCTAACGGTGACAATGTTAAGTGCAAAAAAATTAAAGGCTTGCATTTCCTGGAGAGAAAACATATTTATCGATAATTTAACAATACTTTTTATTATAATATTATGAATGTAATTAAATTTTCTTACATATTATTTTTAAAAAAATACTTTTTATTCTAATATTATGAATGCAATCAATTTTCTTACATCTTATATTTTTTAAAAATAAATCCTTTTTCTATTTCTTTTGTTTTAAATAAATGTTGTATTTTTCAAAATAAAGAAAGACAAATATTCCTTCACAGTCTATCGGATGTTGTTGTTTTTTACTTTGTGTTATTGGTTTTTTCTTTGAAATGTAGGTAACTTGACACTAGATGAATTTTCCACTGAACTAACAGAAGAATTCACTTACGTAGCGGGTTATGATGAAAATTCCAAGCCTATTTTGGTAAATTTTTAACTTTAACAATTAGCTTTGTTCACTTTTTTATTTTTTAAAACCGACAAAAATTATCTACAATATTATTTACATATATTTGTTCTAAATTTCATTTTTGACATTTCTTATGTCTAAACTTGTTTTAAAGTTTTATTCTTCCTTTATTTTGCTGTCATTTGAAGATTTTTCACTTTAAACAAGATTATCGGAAGTTTAGTTCTCGAAAACTATAAGTTACTATATATAATTTTTCATTGTACGTGTGTTTCAATTTTTATCCTCCATAATTGATTATTAATCATATTAGAAATTATATGTTTTGTTTTCATTTTTGTAGATTCACACGGTTCATTGTGTTTACTTTGGAAGTCGTTGTATTAACCATGCAAAAAAATTGTGAACAATTTGTACTTCTGTTTGATGGAAGTATGTTAAATTTTTCCAAAACTCTATTGATAACCTATAAAATTATCATTCACATCTTACCCATCAATGTTACATTTGTCACTTATTTAGTCACATCTTTTAATGTTATTATATATATTTCTGTAACTATAATTTTTCTTACTTTTTCCTATATGCACTTACCATCTAATAAGCGTGTTGATGACGACAACACTTTTTCATCACCCATTATTGTTGTCCAAGCTTTGTAACTTATATTAATTATTAATTATTAACCATGCATTATTAATTATTAGTTATTATTACTATATTATTAAGTACTATATATTAATATTAAGTATATGTCTTAGTCATAACTATTCATTATTAATTGCTTATTATTATTGAGTATTATATATTAATATTTAGTATATATGTAGCTTTTATCAATTTTCATGGTTATGACTAATGTCGCAACCGTGAATTGCATACTAATTATTATATTATTATTATGAAGTACTATATACTAATACTAAGTATATATAATAGTGAAAATCTTGCATTATTAATTCCTAATTATTATTAAGTATTATATACCAATATTAAGTATATATATAGCTTTTCATAGTTGGGACTAAATTATTAAAATTAATTATTTCAGTTAATTGTTATTTATTATTATTTATTACTTAATACTTAATTATGTTCTTATTAACTATCTAAAGTTTTTTAATGCCTTCAAGTTATTATTTATTAAGTATATATATGTACTAAGCAGACGAATACTTAATTAGATTTAGATCACTGACTTCATTTAACTTTGTTATATGTTTTGTTATAATTTGTCTATTAATCTTGTCAGGCTTTTTCAGGTCTGCTTTAACTTTCATAAATGTATTTTGACCGACATTGAAAATTGTTGCCAACTATTACCCATTGAGACTTTACAGAGCTTTTGTAATCGACCCGCTATATTTATTTTCTTATCTATGGAAGGTAATAATGTTATTTATATGTCTCCTATTTATATGCCTAATTCTCGTTTATTTTATCTCGGTTTTAACATCTTTATGTAAAATACTCATTTTAAAGACTTTCTTAACATATATCAACCTATTACTACTGCCCAGTTATGTTATACTTTTTACCTTCTTCTTGTGATTTTTCTAACGTGTTGTCTCCTATTTACTTATAATTCAAATCTTCATTGTTATTACAGGGTGTCTGGTCATTTGTTGAATTTTCAATAATCACCATGATGGTATGTTCATTAGACTTTGAAGAATAGTTAGAATTTTATAATTCACGCAATCATCCGCAAGTATCTTCCCTTTGATTTCACCCTTCCTCCATAAGATCAACAGTTAAAAATGGCTCATCCTCATCAAGGTTCTCATTTGTTGTGTCACAACATTCTAACTCAACCAAACCATGGTATCTTACCTTAACCCACCCAGCTTCTTTAGAAATAGGGTCCACTAATAAGTCTCTTTTAAGCTCAACAAATATTGACCCACTAAATGCGAGATATATTTCCTTTGCGTCACCTAGTTGTAGAATGCACAAGCGAAACGTCAACCATTATGTAACAACCATTAACAAAACTTTATTCCCATTGACTCCCATTCCACACCATCTCACCACAACTGAGTCAATTAAAATTGTTAAACCGCAGACCCCACAACCCTCTTTTTTTCGATCACCCCTCTGTTTTTGTTTTCTAAAAAAACTTGTAAATTTGAAAACTCCAATAAGTTTTTATTACCATTCCTGAAATTTTATAGAAGCCCCTAGGACAAGTGCATGTACAAGTCAAATATGCGACCACTGCTTGGTGGTCTTATGTCTATCAAACCACCTCATCTCAAGAGATGTCATATGTCTGTTTCACATCGGTTTTAAAATAACAGTTAAGTTGAACACATTGCAAAATCTTGTTCGTATTGTAATGAAATCCTTTTGTCTACTAGAAGATCATGTAATCTTGTTCATATTATAATGAATTCCTTTTGCCTAATACAAGGCAATGTACTTATCATTTGCCTATTTTTTATATTAATAAAACAATAATTTTTAAGTTTCACATTATGAAAAGAATATATATTTTAAAATTTTTAATATATATTTTAAAGATATAAAGAAGATAACTAGTATTTGATGCTTAGCTTATTTAGAAGAAATTTTTTTTACTGCTCCAAAAAATTAATATAACTTATTTTATATTAAAAATTCACATTTTCCAAGATTAATGTCTAATTATGACTTTTTTATACGTATAATTTATGATTTATTATAAGTTTTATTACAAAATAAATACTTAAATTAGACAAATTAACATTTTAGAAGTGTCGTCATTATGTTAAAACATTATTGTCTTTAAAATTATTATGAATCTGACCTCCAATACATATTAAAATTTCATAGTTACTAAAATCTGTTACAATTTCCAATTATCTATAAATTATAATTTATGGTTAGTATATTTCCAAAGAAATGCTATGTATCTCACTGTTCACCAGTTGACATACCTCTTGACATTACTATATAAATTTAATTGAATGATGATATAATTTTTTCCTTTTTAATTAAATTTTATAATTTTTGTATTTACTTTCTGTATTTTATCGATTTATCAGAAAAACATTTTTCTTTTTTTGGTAAATCAGAAATATAATAAATCAAGAAAAAGAAAGTTATGTACAGAACTAGAGATAGCCCAAGGTGCTAATCTCATTCCAAAAACCGCTAGGCTATAACCTAACCTAAACGAACCTAAGAAATACTGTACAACAACTAATGCTTCCAAAAATAGTAAAAGTGAGAATTTTATCTATACGAGAAGTAGATCACAACATTCACCTATTTATGTCTTCCTTCCAAGATTACTTGGAGATGCCTAGAAGGGTATAACCTTCACCAGATCCACACACATATTCAAACTAAACTAATAGAGCAGTTCATCATTCAAAACCTCGATAAATCATGAAGAAACTTTGTAGGCTGCAGCTTCTTCACTGCACTCACCTATTTTGCTGGAAGGATATGATCTCCATTGATTTAAACGAAGGAGTAAACCTTTCCCCTACTACTAGCATACAACATAACTTATCATAACCTCTCATCCAAGACATCATGGAGAAAACCTGAAAGGGTAATACTCTCTCCTGATAGAAGGGATCTCCTTTGCTTTGGGAAATCGAGGACGAGTAGGAGACTTTGATCTCCTCTTTATGCCTCCAATTTTCAAGGTCTGGAATCAAACCTGCAAAACATTTTATTAGAGAAAACGAAACACACCAACAATTACCTTCCCTAGATGTTGGAGTTGAGATGTTTCGTAACTTGGAAGACCACTATAGGGTTAATGCTCCTAACTTCTATGATTTTATCTTTGAAGGTTCGATGGTTTCTTTCAGACCAAAGGTTATACACAATAACAGAGAGGAGAATGATGAAAAGGTTAAGATCAATATTTCTGTAGTTTGGAGGCTAGTTGAACCAATTCAGAATGGATTAAAGGTTTATCAAGTTAGGCAAGTGGATCTGAAAGTGGTTTAGACAAATTATCCACACTATTTTTAAGTATGAACACTCAAAAAATAGATGGCCAATAGTCTCATTATCTAAGAAACATAAAGATCAATGATTTGGGACAAAAGACTAGAGGAGTTTATCCCTTGTTTGTAACTTATTAAGAAAGGCTAGCCACAGGATGAAGGAAAACCTTCCAAACTTTTACAAACTAATTTTAGGAGCTGTTTGTTTTCTTTTTTTCAAGGTTTTTTGTTATGGTTTTTTAAATTAAAAAACGAATCTTAAAATCGTGTTTGATTAAACACGTTCATATATTTTGTTTTTAAAAATAAAAAAACGAAAACTATTTTATGAAAACATAAAAATAATATTTTTGTGATTTTTGAAAATAGGTTTTCTTAAATGTTTTATTCACAAAAACATATCATATTCAAGTTTTTCTCTTCTTTGCACCAACTTCATCTTATGTGTCTTCACCTTACTATATCTCTAGGTATGTTTTCGTATCTATCTGTTACTTCTGCGATTTCTTTTGTCTCTCTTGTTTATAACATCAGACCCATAACAAAGTAGAGCAACTAGGCATGATAGAGGAGAGATGAAAACTGTGAAAAGAAAAAGAGATGCAACCATACTTACTAAAAACAATATGTAGAACTTCTACTTTGAGAATAAGCTTCTACAATTTTTTGTAACGATAAAGAGGATGATGCACTTACATCTCTTTAGTTTTTGCTTCATGCTAAACATATTGAAGACCTCATCTGATTCTTTATAAAGAATCAAAATAACGTTTCTTGATCCTAGCATCTTTTAAATCCGAGACAACTATACCTATTTTCTTCTTCCTCACGTCTTTGTCTCTATAGCATTTTATTCTTGAACTTCACGTTATTATTTTTCCTTGTCCTCACGTCTCTATAGCTTTTTTCTTCTCATCCTCACGTCTTTAGTATAGAGTGGAGCACGTGTGAAGCACTTGTCTTCACATCATTTAATGTAGCAGCGGATCATTTAATGTGGCAGAGCCTAGTCTTCATGTAAAGACTCTTCACGTATCTTTAGTATCGAGCACGCAACACTTGTCTTCACATTTAATGTGGCAGCACATTGGTAGAGCCTAGTCTTCACGTAGTAGCCTTCATCTATAATAGTTAGTTGTAATTGAAAATGTAATGATCGATGGATTCATTTTCCTACTGGAAAAGCACATATGTAAAGCTTAAAACTTATCATTTGTTACAAAAGTGAAGCTTACTCTTCATCGTAGAGACTTTATCAAAAGTGAGCCTTAGTCTTGTCATAATGAAGTCTTGTTATAGTGAAGCTTACTTTACCCGTTATTTATCTCAACCGAAACATTGATTTGTACGTGAGTTCTTCACGTTGAAGCCTATTCTATTCTTCTCTTCTTGTCTTCACTTAGCTTATTATTGCTTATAACCGTGGAGAACTAAAAATTAAATACATTTCAACGTTAGTTGAATTTGATAAACACGTAGCCATACTTACATTAAATGTATTTACTTGTGAATCCTGTTGAAGTGGGTTATTATATTAAGCTGAAGCTGAATTGAAAGAATGCGTAAATGATTTACTGTAGTGGTTTTGCTATCAAGTTTTCACATATAATGAATTTTTAATTTGTGTATAAGTTTGGATACTAAATATTTTTTAGAAATTATTATGATTGTCACATGTTTATTTTAAACTTTAATACTTTGTAAAAATTATTGTGATTGATGTCACTTATATGTTATTACATTTAGCGATGGAAGGCTTAAACAATATGAATGATTACAATGATTGTATGGAAGTAAATGAAAAATATGGATTATAGAATGATACTATAGAGATGTATTTAATCTCATTGATAGTTGAAGAAGTGAAGAAGGAAATCGAACGACTTCTACCTTTTCCAAATCTAATTGGAAGAATATTAAACTAGGGCTTCAAACAAAATTCTATGAGGAGTATACTGATATTCAATTGAAGAATAAGTATAATAGATTAAGGGCCAGGTTGAAGAATTTCAGGAACTTACTCAAAGAAACAGGAATCGGTTACAACTTTTATACGGGTGAAGTTAATGCTACAAATGAATGTTGGGAAAATCTATTTAAGGTAAAATATGTCTTTTTTGTTAATATATCATATTATATAATATTCATTCTCATTTATCTTTTTCATCATTATAGATGCATAAAATAGCTCACAGATTCAAGGAAAAAGGATGTAAGGAATTTTTAGACTTGTGTCATATTTTTAGAGATACTACTACAACTAATGTGCATATACATCCATCAACTAAATCTCTATCAAATAGTGCAGAAGAGGAACATGGAAATGATATTGATGAAGATTGCTTATATAATGGAAGATAAGATTAAGACAAAAGTTCTCCGTCTAAGAGAAAGAAATCTCTTAAGAATAAGAAGGCAAAAAAGACACGTTTTAATATTGTAGAAGAAGCCTTACTTATACTTAGTGAGCAATCAAAAAGGAAAAATGATTTACTTGAGAAAAAATTGAGTGAAACATCATCCACTACAGAGAATAGATCTCAAGAGTCTAACATAATGATGGAATGTCTGAATTATTTAGATGAATTGGGTGTTGACGGTGTGCAATATGGAAAAACTGTGAAGGCTTTGCATGATTCTCCACTTTATAGGGATATTTTTTAAAGATGACACAAACAAGGAAGCTGGATTGGATCATGTCTCTTTAGTTATATTTTCATGTTATTGCATATCGAATTCTTATTGATTTGACACTTTTATATTAAGCAATATTCCATATTTTAAACATTTTAAGTTTGTGCTTTGTATTAATATTTGACTTAATTTTAAGTTTATATTTTGTATGAATATTTTTCTATATTTGATTAAATATACTTAATTGAATATTTTTATTAATTATTTAATGTTGACATTGTAGATATATGGATTTCTTATCAGATTCTGATGATGAACGGAAGAAGGTAATCATTATTTTTATAATTGGGGGAGAGAACAAATATTTTCATTTACAAAAGCAACCATGTAGAACTTCTGCTCTACCAGGTCATGATTGGATATTAGAACTTTTGAATGGGAATCCTACAAGGATTTATGAAAACTTAAGAATGAAAAAGATAATCTTCTTGAGCTTATGTGATGAGTTAAAGAGTTTAGGAGGCTTAAAGGCAATAAGTCATTTGACTATGGAGGAACAAGTAGGAATTTTCTTGATGACTATAGGGCATAGTGAAACAACTAGAGTCAATGGATAACACTTTCAACATTTAACCTAGACAATTTTGAAGTACTTTCATAAAGTCTTACATGCAGTTAATCGTCTTGCAAAAAGAATCATTACTCCACCATCTTTTACTAATACACCTCCTGAGATTCAACATAATTCAAAATTCTTTCCACATTTTCAAGCACATTTATATATTTCATTACTATTTTAATTATATCCTTATGATTAATAATTATTTTAATATATTTTTTAATTTTTAGGATTGTATAGGAGCAATAGACGGTACACTTATTCATGCACATGC
Source organism: Erythroxylum reticulatum (assembly GCA_025504915.1). Classification (NCBI taxonomy): domain Eukaryota; kingdom Viridiplantae; phylum Streptophyta; class Magnoliopsida; order Malpighiales; family Erythroxylaceae; genus Erythroxylum; species Erythroxylum reticulatum. The sequence goes on along the minus strand of JANSVA010000009.1, from coordinate 27,789,366 downwards.
TCTGACCGATAACCAAATACCATACAAGGGCAAAATAATTAATCCAACCTAAAATATTATGTGTTGTTATTCATTTGACATGCATTTTACATATGTAATGGCTGGATGAGAAGGTACTGCAAATGACTCTCATGTTCTTTTGGAAACAGTAACAAATTCAGCAAATTAATTTCCTATGCCTCCACAAAGTATTATATTGTTTTAAATAAACATAATAATTATGATTCATTTTTAATATCTTTTTGTTAATATTATATTCTTTCTATGGTAGGTAAGTACTATTTAGTTAACTCGGGCTACACTAATATGTCCAGATTTTTTTAACTATATCAAGGTAAGAGATATGATTTGTGAGATTATAGAGGCAGATGAAGACCTTAAAGTTCATAAGAATTGTTAACTACTAGCATTCTTCATTAATAAATGTTATTGAAAGATGTTTTGGTGTTCTAAAAACAAGATTCCCTATACTTCAAAACATGTCGAGTTATGATATGAAGAAACAAAAATACATCATTGTTGCTTGTTGTGTTATACACAATTATATTAGAATGTATGGACAAAGTGATGAGTTATTTGACAGTTGTGTCGAAAATGAAGAAAAATGAGGTAAAGTGAAAAAAGAGATACAAGTTCTCAAGTGGAGTATAATATTACTCCAGCACAACTTTGAGGTATGTCTTGGAAGCGAGATAAAATTACTAGGCAAATATGAAGTGATTATATTATTTCTAATTGATTTATGTTTCTTTTTGTAAATGATAGTGCTATTATGTTTTCAAGAAATATAATATCATGGATATCTTTTATTGATTAGAATGACTTAATATAAATTTTCTAATTTATAGAATTTTATTATATACAATTAATGTGTACTTTTTAATTACATTTAATTTGCATGTATTTTAATTTTAATTGTAATGATAATTAATTAATTTAAATATATAATGTATTATATAAAATTATTAATATAAGAGTATAATTACAAAAATAGAAACATGATTATAAAACTAAACATCTTTTTGTTTTTGTTTTTTATTACTAATCTCAATTAAACAAGTTTTTGTTTTCAATTTTTATATTATAAATCTCAACCAAATAAATTTTTATTCTTTAAGGAAAAATAAAAAATTAAAAATAAAATTAAAATCTACAATAAAAAAACACATAAATAAAACCAAAGGGCTCCTAAATTTCTCTAAAATGTTTAGGACACCCAAAAGAGAACAAGAAATAGAGTGGCATTGGGCATAATTTTACATGATAAACTAGCCCAATCAAAAACCTGCACTTTCCCCATATTGGCCCGCATTGTAGAGGACAAGCCGTTGTATTGGTACTTTCTTATAATTACACTAGCAGAGTAAAACTGCGCGATGTACAGTGATAATGCCTACTAAATTTAGTGGGTTATAATATAAGGAAAGAGTAGACAAATTTTATAAAGTTATATTACAATTGTGAAGAGTGAATGGAAAATGTTAAATGATTTAATACTGATTAAGTTTGTTATTAATAAAGGGTTAAAAGAATAATAGGGGCAGTTCCTTAGCGGAGCATTTGTTGCTTTGGCTTTTTCCAAAGACAACATAACACATGAATTTATGAACGAGCAATTGTTCAGTAGAGCAAATGTAAGAATTGGATAGATTATGAGGATCGAACTCAGTGAAATCAGTCAAAAGCTTCCAATAAGTTGCTGCTGAGAAGGTTATATAATTAATTTTTGCTTTAAATTGTAATGCATTTACTGTATATTTATATAACAATTTTATTAAGGATAAAAGTTAATATTAAATTAATATTTATGATATAATGAATTGTTAATTTAATAATATTAATTTGGGAGGAGAAAGTAAAACAATTATATTTACATAAGATATCTGTAAAAAAAAAGTGAGTGAGACGGCAAAATTAATTGAGTAATCAATTTAATATATATTTTATAAGATGAATATGAGGAATAATTTAGAAATAAAATGTTCAGTTTAATGGTATTACCACAGTACCGTTACTCATCTGTTCATAGAATTAACGCAAACAATTAGAAATATAACTGCAGAAGGAAAAAAAAGAGCCTACCATAGTACCATTACCCATCTGTACACAGAATAAACGTAATCAGCAAACTCCAAACGGTGAATAAATCCAACGTTTAGAATTTTAAGATGAAAAAAAGGAAAAAAACCGCCGAAGATAATAGGAGTAAACCTGAAAAGCTTTATTGGAGAGTGACCCATCTGTACACATAATAAAAACTCGATGAAACCATGACTGAAATAAAACCGCCGAAGAAAAAAGGAGAGCTTGCCACAGCTGTCAGAGATGCAATGTTTAGAGTTTTAAGATGAAGAAAAAGAAAAGTAAGGAAGGTTCTGTGTTGCCGAGTGGTAGACGCAAGGTGGAGAAGCAGAGGAAGTGGAGGCCGGAGAGCTAAACAATGAGAGAGAAATGAGAGAGGAATGAAAGAGGGAGAGTGATAATAAAGACAGAACAACCATGACATATTCTTTAACATTAAAACAATCATTTATACCCGAAAAATATGTAATGAGTGCATTAACAATTCATTGTAAGGTGTGCAATAATCAAATTCATGTGTCTGTATGTTAACATTATGCATGAACATGGAATGCATTTTTCTAATCTCTCATTGTTATTTCTTAATTAATGAAATATAGGGTTCTAACCCTTAGTATAGAAAAAGGATGTTACATTTCTCCCCTTAATAAATTTCATCCTCAAAATTCTTATCTATTGATCAAAAAGGCAGGGGTGTTGTTTCCTCATATGCTCCTCCGTTTCCCATTTAACTTCATCACTCGAATAATTTCTTCCACTTGACCATAATTAGTGGAATCACTCGATTTTCCAGTTGCTTATTCAGATATCACACTATCTTAACTATTTCCTCAGTTATTTAAGATGACTCACAATTTCACTTCCGGTTTTAATAACACATATATCGGATCATAACGATATTTCCTAAACATATCCATGTAACACTGTGTGAATCTTAATCATCTTTTATTAGTAATACTATCTCATAAGTCAATGGTCCTACTCTCACAATAATTTCATATGGACCAACTTATGTTGGACTTAGCTCCCTTTTTTCCTAACCTAAGCACACCTTGCCAAGGTGATACTCTTAGAAACAATTCATCTTTCTCTTGATAACTCACATCTCCTCAGTGCTAATGCACTTAACTCTTATGTCTATCTCACTATATTTCATATCTTCGGTGTTGATCCACCTAACTTGTTTATCTTTCTTGAATCATTCAATTTCTATTACAAATTGATTTCACTTGCCAATAGTGTCTCAAATCAATTCTAGCCTTCAACCATTTTTAGGCCCTCTTCATTTAAATATAAGGGTGAATGACTCTTTTTGTCGTATAATGCCTCATACAATATTTTAATGATATCACTATGATAATGATTGTTATGCTTAAAGTCAATTAAAATTGTACATTAAGCTCATGTTCCTGTGAACTCCAAAATATAAACTTTAAGTATATCTCCAACAGTTAAGTATGTTGGCAACTCATACATACAGTCACTTGTTTCTACATACTTAGCCATTAAATGCTATTTCGGTGTATTCCTACTAAGATGTATAGCATAGGTTGTTATTTGTGCTTTCTATATTAATCTTTTTGTCAATCATCTTTATCGTGTACACATACTTCTTATTTCAATCACAAAGTATTATTTTCCAATTCAAACTCAAAATTTGGATTCAATTTTGATTTCTCAGTAAGATTCATAAATTTTGAGTCCTCAATTTAGGCTTTGTTAATCATTTCATGTGAAACTGATCTTAAATTCAATAGCTAATAATACTTTGATTTGCCCAAAATTCAATTCAATATTCTACGCTTTCTAAGTTTGGTAACCTTAATATCTAAATTTGTGCTATTTTGTTATTGAATCATATTGTAACACTAGTTTTACTGGGAAATACTCATTTGCCCAATCAAAATTTTTCAATAATTCTATCCATTGTCTCGGTCTCATATTCAATTCTTCCAAACTCAATAATTACCTTAAACTTAAATGATCTGTACATATATATATCCAAAATGTCTCATTGTACATATAATGTCTCCAAGCTTTCAAAGCAATTACTATTGCAGCAAGTTCTAAATCATGTATCAAATAATCAACTCATGAGACTTTAATTGTCTCAATGCATATGAAACCACTTTATTATGCTGCATTAGATTTCATCCTAATCTCTGGTGTGAAACATCATTATATACTACAAAATCTACAAATCTAAACGATATAATTAACATCGGTGTTGTAATTAATCGATGTTTTAATTCCTTAAAATTCTCTTTACATTCATTAGACTACATGATTTACACTTTTTTTTTGTCAGACATTTTTGTCAAAGGGCTAAGATCAATAAAAACCCCTTAACAACATCTGGTAGTGTTTAATATACAGCTAGTTCTAGAAAACTTCGGATCTCTTATAAATTCCTTGGAGTTTCTCACTTCTTCATTACCTCTATTTTCTCTTTGGGTCTCCCAATATGCCATGTTCAGATACTATAAGACCCAACATTTTATTTAATCAAGCTAAGATTCACTCTTATTAAACTTGGCATATAATTGTTTCTACCTCATGATATGAAAGATTTACCTCAAGTGTTCAAAAATATTCTCTTTACTTTTTGAATACATGCATTATATAATCTATGATCGTAGTCACGAATTAATCCAAGCATATTTGGAACACTTTAATCTTCAATACCATAATACTATCGAGGGAATGTGTTAACTTAATAGATATTTCCAAAACTCTATGTGTCCATGATTACTTCTCATAATTCTTTAAAAAACTAATTCCTCAATGAGGCAATATTATCTCATGTTATTTTCTTGGTTTCCCAATTGACTTCTTTTCTTGAATGATTTTCTCTATTTATTTGATTTCCTTTGATTTCATATTGACTTATTCTAATGTCTTTTCATTCATACTAATTTCTCCACACATTTCAATTTGTTTGCAATTTTAACTTCCTGTGTTGGAAACACATTAATCAAATCTAATTTGTATCTCCTGGACATATTTGTATAGAATATAGGGTGGACCTAAGTTCCTTCAGCAATAGCAATAATATCATCCCAATTTCATGAACCTATTAATATAAACGGGTTACTTTTCATCAACAAGCTACATGTACTCTCCATAGCATATTCAACTTCTTATGCTTAAGTTTCTGTTAAAAATGGGACTCTAATATTCACTTTTGATTTGTTCCATCATCATTCATTTTATTGAAGTAAACCATCTGGTTTACTTAATCTAATTCAGTGAAATTCTTCCTTGAAAGAAGATTTCTTACTATTTTCATCTATACTGTTCACATAATTCTTATCAATCAACTGTTTTCATCATTTCTTATTAGCCATTCTTAGTACCTCAAGAAGATCAATTTCAACTGTTCATAATATCTCAATAAGATTGATTTTTTTCATGACTTATATGATCAGAATATTAAGGCTCAGTGAAACATTAAGTAGATTCATTTACTCTTATACCTTGGTATATACCATCAAGATCACTTCATCTTATCTATAGATGTTTTTGACAAGTCCCAATTGATTCTAATCAACATTTCCATTTTTGTGCCTACCACGATTGTGTCCTAGTTTTTTTCCCTTCCTTTTACTCAAATTTATCACACAAAGTAACATCATTTACACTCTCTATCTATCCCCAATTGATCACTATAAGCACTTTCATGTGTTACTCTAGTTCATCTTAGACTTTGAACTATAGGAACTATGACTAACGAATATTCAATAAGTCATAGATTGCTTCCTATATCATCTCCAGACATATAATACATATGTGCTTAATATTCTCACTTTCCATGGTGATTCCATTATCATATATGTACTCATAAAACTTAACCTTGACAACTTTTACATATATCGCTATCATTATCTCACCTTCCAATTTCCATTATATCATCATACATTAGTATGTTCATGATCAATTTGGAATTATAGATAGATAATCATCTTGAAATTTTGATCTCAATTTCACAGACATATTCTTATGCTAAATCATAACTCTTATCATATTTATCAAATAATCATTTCAAGTCCAAGTTTAACCTCTTAAGGTCATAGAAAATTTTATTTTCTTTCAACTTGACTCGTACACTTTAAATCTTGTCATTCATATATATATCACTACTTTTCGTAATCAGTCCATGATAATGTATTCACTTCTTTTTCATATTCAAAGATATACCACCACAGTACAATATTGATGTCATATTCAATAATACATCGACCAATACAAATGCGTTGTATCTTTATCTGTCATATATAACTATACGCTATTTCTCATTTCTAAATATCCATGAAATAACCTAGAATCCAATATCGCTTTAGGGTTACTTCAAAATTTAACCAAGTATTACATATAGTGCAACCTCGGGTCATTCTCTCTAAGGAACCAAAAAATGAAATTAACTTCCTAAGTAACTAAATGCAATGCAACCTAAACTATAGAATAGGGTTTGATTTGATCAATTACCACTAAAATTTGTAATGAATTAAAATGAACATAAAGGACTTGTTTTGGTATTTTAAATTTAAAATGAGTGATATGAAATGATAGTGAGTGAATGTAATAAGAAGAGAAAAATAAGTAATTAACAATGATAAATGCAACCTTCTAGTTTAATAGCGCAGGCAATCATCACTCAAACAGATATTAGAGTTAAAGCAGATGAATCAAGAGTTATAATCAAGCTTTTAATCGAACAACTGAGCCACCTCAGTTTGTTACAAAAATATTTTCCAAAATCCCAATCTACTAATTGCCATCAGAATTGTAAAATAGAACCAAGGATACTAAAACCTAATGATCAATTTTTACTTAACAATTAAGAAAAAAAATTAATACCAATAACTGATATAACAATCTAATCATTCAAACCACCTTGAATAATCACCAAATATTTACTCAATCTCAATACAAAGTCTTGACCCAAAGAAAGTAATGAAATTAAACCAAAATCAGCACAATATCAGTTGCTAAACGATAACACAGCCATAGGAATCTTCCAATTCAAAGATATAATCCATACATAACTCTAAATAATTAAATAGTTATCCTAAGACCTAGGAATCACTAAATAATTAAATGGGTACAAGATAAATGCACCTTAAACTCCCCTATGAAAACCCAAGCTCCTGCCATTGCCATTGAATTAGAGGATTAGGATGAACTAGCCATGGCAACTCATGGAAGATGCTGTCAACATTGAGCTCCAGTGGTCAGTCATAGAAGGTGAGAATGTTGGTTTGGATTTGTGGGAGCTAAGGAAGAAGCACCGAAACCTAGCTCCCTCTTCTCTATAGAACACCCTCGTCTATAGTCTGCTCTTCATGTTTACGTTTTTCTCTTATTTCCCTAGCCCACGCACAGACCATGTACCTTACTTTTGTTGCCCCCTCTTCTATAGATTGGTGTGACTATTTAATCTTCTAGTTTTTGGTCCACCCTCACTGTTTAACTAAAGCCCATCTAAAATCTCACACCTATGCTTTCGTTTCTACTATTTGGCTAGACCACACACACATCTCTCCTTTTTCTTCCACGTTGTCATTTTTGGTTAATTTCCTTGGCCACGTATGCATCTCTCCTTTTCCTTCCACGTTGTCGTTTTTGGTCTCTTCTTCAACTGTTTCAATGCCTTGGATCACTATTTCTTAATCTTTTTTAACTCTAATTTCTCCAAGCACCCTACAATAAAAATTACAAATAAAGTAGCATCAGTTGCCCAAAATCAATTTATCACAGTTGAACCAATAATTCAAATAATAATCAAATAATTCCATAAAGGTCAATTATAATGACAAAAACTCATCCAATTGATATGAAAACATATATAAATAAATGAGTTTGTCAACTCCCCCACACTTAGCCTTTTACACTCCTGGGGAAATTATCAGTAAAGAGAAATCCAATAGTTAAACTCAATGCAAGCAAACATAAAAGTGACAAGGCAAGAATATGCAATCAACTCAAACAACCTCTATCCCTAATCAACCAATAGTCATGGAATGCTTCAGTGCAAAAAAACTAACACAAGAGACATAACAAGATAGAAGGAAAAAAAACATCGTAGATCTCTCAATGGTATAAGTGTCTCACTCATCTCTCAAATAGGAAAATTTTCACTTAATCCACCTAAATTAGCACCTACCATAAGCTTGTAAAGATTCTACTATCTCCACCACTAAAATACCATAAATTCATGATCAAAGGGACTTTGTAGGGTTGTAATGTTGATGAAAGGCTAATGAATGGATGAAATGGAAATAATGATAAATGCAATGAATGAACATTAAGAAACAACTTAAAATGAGCTAAAGTGCAAACATCAAATGAACACCCATGCGCAATTATCAACTTTAAAGACCCAATCTTTAATCTTCAATCCACTAAGGGATTCCTTATTTCAATCTTTATTCTTTTTGGCCAAATTATTCTCTTTTTTTGTTTTTTTTTGTTTTCGCATCCTAACCCAAGAATATAAAAATAACAACATTCATTATGCACATTTAATCATGAAGAACATAACGTAACTCATGCATAACACTTGTTCACAAATAATGGAATGAATGAAAGTGAAGGGCTCAAAGGGATAAGCAAAGGTCAATTGAATAAGCTTGTATTTGGGTAAAGGGGTTTAGAAATGAATGTCCCTGTTATGCTCACAAATCTAGGTATGAACGCAGCTTTTAAAAAGAATCTATACAAGCTCTGAAGACTAACCAAGGTAGGTAGAAATCCCCCAAGATGAGAAACAAAAGTAAGGCTAAAAAAATCCTTCCAACAAAACTTTCTCTAAGATATTTCCTCTCTAAAATCAAGCTATATAACAAGGTTAGTAACACTGCACCAAAGGCATTCCACCATGCTAATTAACTAAGAATAGAAATTATTCACATCAAAATGCATTCAAACATTGACATGTCAATCTTCACATGCATAAGCAACAAGGATTTGGAAACAAAACCCAAAGATGCAAAAGTCAAGTCAGAAGGTGGGAACCACAGTAGCAAATCGTTCTCAAGAGAAAAACCCAGTCAATTTAGCTCAATCAAACAAACAGTGCCTAATGAAAAGTCAATAAAATGGCAATCCAAGTAGTGGCAAACAACTTAGCAAAAGCAATCCCTCCCCTACACTTAGTCAATACATTGACCTTAATGTAAGAAAAACAAGTGTAGGCAAAATGGCAAGAGCAAGGGGAAACTAACTAACAAAAACTAAACGAAATAGACAACTACAACTACTTCCTACCAAAAAGGTTCCCTCCTTCACACTTATTTTGAACTATCTCAGCAAATAGATATCACCATCAATATAATAGAAAATAAAGGGGAAAGGTGGAAGCGAACAACTGTGGGATTAGGGGGTTTCTAATCCTCATGGTAGTGCCTAAAAATATGACCATTGGTTTGTGAAACATGACTAGTTTCTTCATCCACCAGCTTTACCGTACCAAATGAATGCACCTTGGTAACTTTGAAAGGGCCCTCCCACTTAGTGACAAAATTCTCGGGCATCAAATTTAATCAAGCCTTGAACTTTAGAACTTTGTCACCTTTATGGAATTCTTTCCTTAAAATTTACTTGTCATGAATTATTTTTATCTTGTCCTTGTAGATTCTGGTGTTATCTTAACACTCAAGCCTTATCTCTTCAAGCTCTTGGAATTGTATTATCTGATTTTCAAGTGAAGATTCAAGGCCTACATTACATGCCTTGATTGCACAATAAGATTTGTGCTCGATCTCTATAGGTAGATGGCAAGATTTGCCATAGAGCAACCGGAAGAGAGATATGCCTATAGGGATCTTGTAGGCAGTCCTATAAGCCTACAGTGCCTCCTTAAGCCTTTCACTCTGGTCTTTTTGGGATGGTTTCACAATCTTTTCTAGTATATGCTTCACTTCTTGATTGGAGACTTCAGCCAATCCATTTGTCTGAGGGTGGTAAGGAGTGGCCAGCTTATGATTAACTCCATATTTATCAAGTAAAGACTTGATAGTCCTATTGCATAAACGTGTTCCTTGGTCATTGACAATTGCTTTTGGAATGCCATACCTTTGAAAGATATGAGCACTTAAAAATTTGGCAATAGTAGAAGCATCATCTTTCCTAGTTGGCACTGCCTCTACCCACCTAGACACATAATCTACTGCAAGTAATATATATGAAAACCCAAATGTCTAAGGAAGGGGCCCCATAAAATTTAAGCCCCAGACATAAAAAATTTCACAAAAATGCATAGGTCTTAGAGGCATTTCATGCTTTTTACCTAAACTCCCAAACCTCTGGCACTTATCATAAGACTTGCAAAAAGCATATGCATCTTTGAATAAGGTAGGCCAGTAAAACCCACACTCTAAAACCTTCCTAGGAGTTCTATTAGCACTAAAATTTACCCCACAAGATAAAGAATTTGCAAAGGTAAGGATATAGGGGATCTTATTATTAGGAACACATCGTCTGATGATCTGGTCAATGCATTGCTTCCAAAGAATTGGAGCATCCCAGGTATAGTATCTTACCTCCCTCTTTATCTTATCAACCTAAAACTTAGACATAGAAGGAGGCACAAGATCAACGACAATGTAATTAATAATATTAGAGTACCAAGGCTCCTGAATCGCCAAGGCAAAAAGTGAAAAATCAGGAAAAGAATTAACAGTAAGGTCAGAAGAGTCAACTCCCTCAATGCCTTCAGGTAACCAACTAAGGTGGTTAGCCACATGATTCTCTAGTCCAGCTCTGTCTCTAATTTCAATATCAAACTCTCGTAGCAACAAAGTTCATCTCAGCAATCTTGGTTTAGACTAGGGCTTCTTGAAAAAGTACCGCACTGCAGCATGATCCGTAAAAACAACCACTCGAGAGTTTATCAGATACTGTCTAAACTTATCTAAAGCAAAGATTATAGCAAAATGTTCCTTCTTGATAGTGGTATAATTCCCTTGAGTGGAGTTAAGTGTCTTGGAGGCATAAGCTATCACTCTAGATCACTTTTCCCCCTTTGACCAAGCATAGAACCAACTATAAAGTTAGAATCATCACAAGATAGCTCAAAGGGCAAATCCCAATTACGCGTAGTCAAAATAGGAGGTGAAACAAGCAAGGATTTCAAAATGTCAAACGCATGTCTACATTTATCATCAAAGTGAAAATCAATATCTTTTTTCAACAATGTAGAAAGGGGTAAAGTAATTATACTAAAATCTTTTACAAAGCACCGATAAAACCTCGTATGCCCCAAGAAAGACCTCAAATCTTTTAGACAAGTAGGATAAGGAAGTGAAGAAATAATTTCAATCTTAGTTCTATCAACCTCAATCCCCTTTTAGGAGATGCGATGAGCTAACACTATGCCACTATCTACCATAAAATGACATTTCTTATAATTCAAACCAATCTTTTTTGAATGCTTCTACCAAGAACATGTTCAAGACTAAACAAGCAATCACCAAAGCTATCACCATAAATGGTCAAGTCATTCATAAAAACCTCCATATTTGGCTCCAATAAATAACAAAAGATCGCCATCATACACCTTTAAAAGATTCCTAGAGCATTACACAACCCAAATGGCATCCTTCGATAAGCATAGGTACCAAAAGGGCATGTAAAAGTAGTCTTATCTTGGTCTACAGGTGTAATCGGCACTTGGAAGTAATCTGAAAAGCCATCGAAGAAATAATAGTGAGATTTCTAGATATTCTTTCCAGCATTTGATCAATGAAAGGTAATGGAAAATGATCCTTCTTAGTTTCTTCATTCAACTTCCTATAGTCTATGCATATTCTCCAAGCCTTTTTAACTCTTGATGGAATAAGTTCATCATTCTCATTTCTCACTACTGTGATACTGCTCTTTTTTGGTACTACTTGTACCGGACTCACCCACTCACTATCTAATATGGCGTATATGATCCCTACACTTAATAACTTAGATACCTCCTTCTTAACCACATTATGAATAAGAGGATTTGACCTCCTTGGTGGCTGCTTAACTAGATTGGACCGGTCATCCAAAAGGATCTTGTGTGTGAAAACCAAGGGATCAATTCCTAGTATGTCCCCTAAAGACCAACCTATATCCCTCCTATACCTTTTCAACATAGTAACTAACCTATCTTCTCCAAAACTACTCATAGAATTGGAAATAATAATAGGCAATTTGCAATTATCAGTAAGAAAGACATATTTCAAGTTAGGGCTAAGAGGTTTCAATTCTAAATCAGGGGGTGCACAATAGAAGGAACTAGCTCTGGTATATCAAATGCATTCAGTGTGAGTGGTGCGTCCATATGGCTTGGGGAAGAGGATATAAGCTCAGTGCGACGTATATGTCCTCCACTTCCCGATTCAGTGCCACCATCAGATGACCTGGAAATAGCAGAATTAGAGTCAACCTGATCAATAGAAAAAAAAAGGTAAATTAGAAGTGAGAGTGGTATTAGAAGGGGTTATAGTAGTAGCAGGATCACTACTATCCTCTTCTGATATTCCAACACCACTTGAAAGAGAAACTATTCTCATAGCTTGTATGACAGTTTCTTTATCATCAATTCTTGCAAACTCAAGAAACACACCTTCCTCAAGGCTATCAAGTGCAAAATCAACAATAATATCAAAACAAAAGGATGCATCAAAATTTTACAGAATGGAAATCCAACTATCTATCTCTAAATAATAGACACATGATACGTCACGTTCACATACATAAAAATCAGAAAAACGGGGTGAGGATAAACAAGAAAATGCATTATGATGATTCCCACCTATACTATACTAATCGAGCTCATGCACTTCAGTCACATGCAAATCTTCCACATCATTATCATGACATTCAATCAATCTAATACCCAAGTAAGAACAATCTTCATAACCATGGCTCATAGCTTGTAAAAGATTAAATTGCACTTCTTGATCCCCAATTCCTATTGTGATAAGGCCCTTTTTCATGTTAATTATGATCTTAGTAGTCGAAAGGAATGGTCTACCTAGAATCAAGGGACTCTCAAAAGGAAGCTCATTAGTCTTATCCAGGACATAAAAGTCAACTAGTAAAACAAGACCTTTGACTTACACAAAGATATCCTCTAGATTGCCTTTAGGGTATCTCACTATCCTAGCCGCTAGACCAAACACTACACTAGTGTCTTGCAAAGCTTCAATACCCAAGGTCTTATAAACAGAGGTCGACGTGACATTAATTGTTGCACCTAAGTCAAGTAGGGCATGAGAAACAGTAGTTTTACCTATGGTACAGGGGGTAGTGTAAGAACCCGAGTCTTTACATTTAATGGGGAACTGCGGTTTAAATAAGGCATTAACACTCAACAATAGTTGGATTCTCTCACTATGCCAGTACTTTCTCTTATTTATACGTATATCTTTCAAGAATTTAGCACACTTAAGCATCTTTTTAATTAATTTAAGCATGGCACATTCACCTTAAGTTTGCTAAACATTTCAAACAATTCATCATTTTCTTTCTTGTTACCAATCTTTTTACTAACCAAGTAAGAATTTGGAAAAGGCAAGTCAAGAATGTTTACCACATCACCTTTGGAGTCAGAAGGTGATCCTTCCTCTATTGATCTCTTCATGATAGTTGCTGCCTCTTCATCATTTTGCACCACTGGTTATGTTTTAGACTTCTCTATAAGCTTCTTTTCTTGTAGGCTTTTAGATTGAATAGAAGCTTTCTTCTCAGCCTGGGAGGTTTCTTGAGTAGTGTTAGTAGGAGGAGACTCAACTTATATTTCCTCATTAACTAGTTCTTCATCCTCTTCATTCTCTGTGAATTTCACTTTTTTAGCACCAATTTTCTCACCACTTCTCAGTGTGATTGCATTCAAAGATTTAGGATTTATCACTTTGTTGGAGGGTATAGAACTACTACTCTTTGCTCGTTGTTTACTCAAGTTGTTAGAGATTTGAGTGAAAAAAGTGTTCAAGTTCTCATGCTTAGTCTCTATTTGCTCCAACTTAGAAAACACATTTTGTAGACATGAGTCCTTCTTATTCCCCATAGCATTTAACTTAGCATCGATTTGTGTCTTCTGTTGATCTAATCTTGAATTAATCCTAGCAATTCCATTCATGATCATAGCAAATTCATCACCCTTAGAAAAAAGAAGATGGTGTCCCTTGATTAGACACCATTTGATTGGAAGAATTTTCCCGAGTGTTGCCTTGATCCCTAAGGTAATCTCTCCAACCTGGATTAAAGGTGTTGGAGTAGGGATCGCTCTTTTGATATTGTGCATTCCTATTTTAGTAGAGGGCAGAAACTTCTTCATATCTAGCACAATTATTGGAGGCATGCATCATAGACCTACAGTATTTATAATTGGATCCTATAGCTTAAGAATGACCCACTGAATTAACTTGCTTGGCCTTCAAATTATTCTCTAAAAGATTGAGTCTTTTCTCCACTCGATTTCCCAAAGTAGCAATTTCAGCAAGAATATCTTGGGAAGAAACCGATGAGGTATTATGCACCCTCCTTGTGTCTCCAGATTGAGGGTCATTGGTAGCCATCTTTTGAAGTAGGTCCCATGCAGTATTGGGACTTAATTGTCTGAGCGAACCATTTGCTGTTGCAAGAATTGAGGGCTTATGATGTGGAAGGAGCCCTTCATAGAAAAATTTTACCAGATCATTCTTTAAAATATTGTGGTATGGATAATGGGCTAGAAGTGTGATGAACCTTGTCCAATTTTCATGCACGGATTCATTATCTTATTGTGCAACACTAGTTATCTCCTTTTTGAGCCTTAAAGTTTTAGAGGAAGGAAAATATTCATCTAAGAATGCTCTTTTCAACTGATCCCAGGTCAATGTGGTGAAATGTTGAGGTAGTGTAAAGCCACTCCTTAGCCTTGCCTTTTAAAGTGAAGTGGAATGCTCTCCTCAATACATCTTCAAGATTTTTCATGGGTGGTTTTATAAAAGAACACACTATGTGCATAGTCTTCAAATGCCTATATGGATCATCACTTACAAAGCCATGGAATCTAGGTAAGGAAGAAATTAATGTTCCTTTAATTTCGAAGTTCACATCATTAGTATAAAATCCATAAGGGTTATAATCAACATCGAAATTATTAATCTTTCTCATACTTCTATTATCCTCACCATTATTCCATAAGTTGTTCTCACCATGTCCATTGGTCCCATTAGGCCCATTATGTCTATTATTACCGATATCACCATCCATGGTATCTTGCTTTAATTTAAAATCACTAGCAAACAAGCGTTCACTAGAATTAGCTCTCTTACTAGGTTTTTGTTAACTAGATGACAAATTTGACTTTTGAGAAATATGCTCCTCCTCAATAAGAACTTGACTTCTCCCCTCTATTCTCCTCTCTCTTCTGATCTTTTTCACTAACCTTTCAAGTTTAAGATTTAAAGGATTTAGAGGCAAAACATATCACTCCTAGGCATAAATAGTAACAATAAGAATCAGGTGTAAAATTGACTTACACAACAAAATTCAAGTAAGAAAAATGGAAGAATCGATGAGTGCAAGTGAGTGTGTGTATGAATGTATGAGTATGGATGACGATACACTGCATAGTGTATGACAGAGTATGAAATGTAACATCCCATTACCTGTGGGAAGGTTAAAATGGTAAATGTAAGTGATTAATGAGAGTTAGAGATGCATTTCCATGTTCATGCATATTATGTTATACACATACATATGAATCGTGAAGT
>JANSVA010000009.1:27756168-27767179 GCA_025504915.1 Erythroxylum reticulatum | reverse complement strand
ATATTATTCATTATTAAATATTATTAAATATTTTTTTTATGTTATTATTAATTATAAATTATTATATTTTTATTAATTATTATTATTAATAATTAATTGTTAAACATGTAATTATTAATTATTATTATTAACTGTGCATGTTAGTATTATTTATTAAATATTTTTAATTAATTATTGTTTGGTTATTAATTATTGTATTAGTCATTATTAAATATTTTTATTTATGTTATTATTAATTATAAATTATTACATGTTTTTTATTAATTCTTATTAATTAATTGTTAATTATGTTATTATTATTATTATTATTAACTATATATTAGTCACAATTGTGCATGTTATTATTATTTATTAAATATTATTAAATAATTAGTATTTGATTATTATGCATGTTATTATTATTTATAAAATATTATTATTTAATTATTAAATCTTTGTTATTTGTCAGACCTGTGAGCATGCTATTATATGATAAAGAGAGGGTCAAACCACTTAAAAATTCTGTGTTTAACTTGACCTTGACAAGTTTGCCTGTCACCCTTGAGAAAGGTGATGTGAACAATCGTGACAGAGAGCTGATCATTTGTAGTTGAACAATCATGCATACACACGATTGTGACAGAGAAGAGGCCATCCAGTGATTGCATAATCGTGCACTGCTGTTCGATAGCTTTCTGCACTCTTCATTCTTTTGGCCATAACTTCTTCTTTGGACCTCTGATTGACTTGAATTTCACACATTGTCCTTCATCTCCACCAGATTTCATTTTCATCTGAATTCTCTAAGTCTGTCCAGTGGTACTTAACATTTTATAATTAATTGTATAAAATGTTAAGTTTTATATATTAATGTCTTAATATAGATAACTATTTGCAGTCGTAACAAATTATTATATTATTAGTTACTATATATTAATATTTTATATTAATGCTAGGTATATATATTAGTGACAACCTTCCAGGCACGACTGTGACTTAACAACCATGCATGAATAATTATAATTAATTAATATACTTTGTATTAGTATCTAGAACTTAATAATAATAATATAATAATTGATATGCAATTCATGGATGCAACTTATTAGTCACAGCAGTGAAGAGCTATATATATACTTAATATTAGTATATAATACTTAATAATAATTAATAATTAATAATTAATATTAAAACGCACGCTTATATTGACTCTTTAATATATAGACTTAGTCATAACAGTTATATAAATATGCAAAATAATTTTTTATTAACTGGGTAATTATTTTAAATTAATTTTTCATTGTTATTAATTTTTATATACTAATTATTAAATTTAAATCGTAATCATAACCCTATATTATTAATTGTTAATTTTTGTTAAGTTTTATATATTAATGTCTTAATATATATACCTATTCCCAGTTGTGACAAATTATTATATTATTAGTTACTATATATTGATATTATATATTAATGCTAGGTATATATATATTAGTGATAACCTTCCAGGCATGGCTATGACTTAACAAGTCACAATCATGTATGTATAATTATAATTAATTAATATTCTTAATATTAATATCTAGTACTTAATAATAATTGATATGCAATTCATAGTTGTGACTTATCAGTCACGACAGTGAAGAGCTATATATTACTTAATATTAGTATATAATAATTAATAATATATTAATATTAAACACACACCTATGACTCTTTATTATATAGACTTAGTCATAACAGTTACATAAATACACAAAATAAAACTTTTTATTAACTATGTAATAAATTAATTGTGTTATATTAATTCATAATTATTATTAATTGACTGTTATTTATGAAACTTTACGACTCTACCAACTTTATTTATTATTAACTATTTAAATAACTCTTGCGTCTTCCATTAACTTTTATTATTACTTCTGAATAAAAAACTGACACAAATATTATATGAAGCAGACAAATTCCACCAATAAATTTTGTAATATCTATAACATTTACTGTAAATCTATCTAACCTAATTAATAAATGATTCTACATCTGATGGGTCTGCGTTTTATTATTATTAATGTATGTTGTTATCAATTATTGAGTAGTTCAATTCAGTTTCTTCTTCTTCTCCTTCTCCAGAACCTTCTAGTATGTTGATTCCTCTGGTTTTCTCTCTTTCTCTCCATTGAGTTCTACTCTTCTTCTTTTTTTCTTCCCCTTATTTTGAGCTGTTTGTTTAAATATGTAAATGATTTATGTTCTTTAGATGAATCAAAGACGACCCATGTCAACTTTCTGCTACTGAAAGAAATAACGTAAATCAGTCGATGATCATTTGACTTGGACTACATTGTTATGCATCGTTCACCTCTGTGTTCTTATTAACTTTGATGTTTATATATTTTCCTAAACTCCGTTATTTTAGTTCTAACTATAATTTCTATGTTTTCGGCGTATAGGTAGCTATACAAATATCATTAGTCAGTGTTCAACACTTGGCTAAGAGAAACTTATCAACCATTGTTACGTGTGAAGAAAAAAATTGTAAGAATATTTTGTTATTTGCCGACTGAATATAGGTTTACATGTTTCAATATCTTATTCGTATGAGATCTATTATTTTGCTAGCGATGTTGGTAGGTAAACGTTGGCTTTTCAATGCATATATACAGAGTTACGTCATGCAAATATTGTTAATTTTCTTGATCAAGAAGGTAATTATTTATCGTTCTTATGTTCAATTGGAATGTAATAACTCCTTTTAAATTATTCTTGAATTCTTCTGCTTGTGATTCTTGTCAGATATGCATGTTTTTGGTTTGATGCCTATAAATGACCCATTATATTAGGTAAGATTTGGCATTGTTATTAAATTTTCTGATACCTTATTTGTTTATGTATCTTTTAGTATTATATATGTATGAAATATGAAATTTTATTTGTGTATTTTTTTGGCATATAATTTTGTTAGTCACAACTACGTAGCATATTTGTGATACAGTATTTGAGTATAATTTTATTGGAATATAAGATTCAGACACTTAGGTTTTTCAAATGCTTGTTCACTGGATAACAAATCTAGTCGAAGAACGGGCGTGACTTCTACTCATACAACTATTAGGTTAACTTAAGATTCTAAACTCAATCACAGGTAAGTCACACCCAACGACTTTTTTGTCATTTTAATTAACTAAAATATTTAATTAATTATAATTTTTTTAACTTTTTCTATTTCAATCACGGGTGTGACTTAGTAAGTTAATAAGTTACACCCAAAATGAGGTGTGACTGCTGATACACGTTTTCTAATTTTAACTTAGATATTATAATATTTGTATATACTTTCTATAATTTATACATTTATAACAAATACATCACACTATACATTTCCATTTTTTTATTTTTCATTCCAAATTTTTACTATCAAATTTTACTTATTCATTTTTAATATTCTAACTTATATATTTTTTTATAATTCTATCAAATTAATAAATTTTAACCTTATTAATTCCTTTATTATACATTTCAAAATTTAAATATTTATAATTTTATCACAAACTTTTAAATTACACACTATTCATTTATACATTAAATAATATAACATGTTACACCCAATGACTTTTTTTGTTATTTTAATTAACTAAAATATTAAATTGATTAACAAAATTTAACTTATTTTGTTTTGTCCATGACTTAATAAGTCACACCCTTGACTGGTGATATAGTTTTTTTACTTTTTTACTTAGATATTATCATATTTGTATTTATTTTGTATAATTTATCCATTTATAACAAATAGATTAGACAATACATATCCTAAATTTTTTTTACTTTTTCATTCCAAAATTTAACTAACTAATTTTACTAATTCATTTTTAACATTCCAACTTATATATTTTTAATAATTCTATCATAATTCCTTTCTTAGTATACATTTCAAAATTTAAATATTTATAATTTTATCGCAAAATTTTAAATTACATAATATTAATTTATACATTAAATAATATATCATGTTACACCCAGTGACTTTTTTAACTTCGTTATTTTAGTTAACTAAAACATTTAATTGATTAGAAAAAATTTTAAACTTATTTTGTTTCAGTTAAGTCACAACAGTGGTTGTTGATATATGTTTTTTACTTTTTACTTAGATATAATAATATTTGTATTTACTTTGTATATTTTATCCATTTATAACAAATACATCACACTATTTCCTAAATTTTTTATTTTTTTCATTCCAAATTTTTACTAACCAATTTTACTAATTCATTTCTAATATTCTAACTTATATATTTTCAATATAACAAATTTTAACCTTGTTAATTTCTTAGTATACATTTCAAAATTTAAATATTTATAATTTTATTACAAAACTTTAAATTACACAATATTCATTTATACATTAAATAATATAACATGTTTAGGAATACTCCTACAATTAAATTAAGCATAAATTCTCCTAGATTTAAATTAAGTGGGTATTATATTACTGCAAATTTGCGCAGCGTCTATCTGCTAGTATTAGTTAAAGAGATTTTTAAGTCAAAAGTAAACTAGCGTCGATGTTAAATTCTAATGATATGAGATTGAATGGTTTTAAACTTTTGTGAAAATAAATTTTTTCTCTAATTAAACTTTTTACATGTAACTTTAGATTATAAATAACTAGATAATGATTTTACAAGGTTGAATCTTTGGGAAATTGGGAAGGTTGTTGTCATATATTCCCTTTACTTTATCCTTCTTACAGTAATAAAAGAAGTCTATGTCATTACTTATACATGGTTCCTATAATTGATTTAATGACGTAAATTCTTGTGTTTTTACTTCATTTCTTTTCATCCTATATTGCTTTTTTTTTACAATAATTAGTGTTAGATTGATCAGTATTGCGGTATTTGATCTAAGATTTTGCTATTAAGATGTATCTTCATATGTGGGATATTAAGAAATTTAATAGATTAAATAATTTCAATCTATGAAACATAGAGGTAACTGCATTTCTTATTCAATAGGATATGTAATAGCGTTGAAAAGAGAAACAAATTGTTACAGAATTTGGGGGCATCGAATAAGAAAGATTGTTGAGTTTGGAAGACAAGATATCAAGAGAGGTACTTTATTATGAAAACAACTTAAAAGTAAGTACAATAATAACAACAACCTAATATGAATCCCTAAGATGCAGGGTTTGAGAAGATAGAAAAGTACAATAACCTTACTCTTATCTAGTAAAGAGATTATTTCAAACTCGGAAGTAAGTATCAAAAGAAATTATGTACAAATCGTTTAAACAACTTGAGAGTAAATATTAGAAGAAATCATTGACAATCTGTTTATATCAAAAGCAATGTTAGTATACCTTAAAGATGAAAAAAGTAAAATGGAAAAAGATCACATTGATAATTTTAATTAGATCATCTTGGATCTACAAAGTTTGGAGATTAAAATTGAGAATGAGGATTAAGCTATATATCATTGCAAGAAAAATGTCGTTTAGCGACGGATAGGATTTTGTTCGTAATAGAAATTAGTGACGGAATTAACCGACAGATAAAGGTATCGTAAAAATGACCGTAGGTAAATTTACCGAAGGACATTTTATATAACCATCGGTGAACATACTGATGGTTGGTTGTGACCGTCGGTAAATTTACCTGTGGTCTTTTTGTTTCTGTTAGAATATTTGTAGACGGTATTGGTTATTTCGTCAGTAACATTACCAACGGTTATGACTAAGCTGTCAGTGAATATGTTAGCAATTCAGCAAATCCTGACGGTAAAGTTAGCGACGGGCTGTGTTACCGACGGTTATGACTAAACTGTTAGTGAATATGTCGACAATTTAGCAAATCCTGATAGTAAAGTTGGTAATGGGCTGTTAATATTACCAACGGTGATTCTTTGTTCCATCAGTAATATCGTGGATTTTACTGATAGTTTGTTGTGTTATGTTGGTAATTATAATGACTTTTACCGGCATACTTGTATTTTTCGTTGGTAAATATTTTTTATTTTTTAAAAAAATCTCGACATTAAATTTTATTTCTTGATCTTATGGTTAATGCATAACTTCAACTGTTATGAATTATCTGTGTATAATATTTTGATGTGTTTTTATATTTGATTTGTTTCAACAGAAAGTTGATTGGTGATATCATGTTAAAATTATCTTATTTGATAATAAAAACATTAAATTATACATAATAAGTATTTGTAATTCAAATGAAATAACTACAAGTATACTATTATCCTGGTGATTGCGGATGCTCTAAGGTGCTACTCCTCCCCTTCAACTCATCCACCTTATTACAGAGCTGAGTTATTTACTCCATCAATTTCTGCATTGTGCTCCGAAGCTCATTGACTTCATTCATTGTCGACCGTCTACTAGATGTTGTTGTACTGGACGTGGAGGATTGTGAATAACATATGTTTGCAAATGAACCTAACCTGAAGATCCTTCCACAATGGTCCCTACCACCCACTACATCAAGATATGTTTGACTCTCATCAACAGATTGTTCATACTAAGACTGTTGCTGAATGCTTTATTGTATTTGGTCCTATTTGGAGGCAATGTTTATATTAGTAAGTGACAATTGTTAAAATTTACTATTAAAGTATAAAATTTACATACATTAAGTTCTCTACGTCAGGTGTTAACGAATGTCACACCGTCATGCTTCTTAGTATAAGTGTGCAAAAAGAGTTGATGGGGGTGTAGGCCTTATGTCCATAGACCTTTCCTACATAAGAATTAAATGTAATAGGTGAACTAGAATTCATAAAAATTTTGGTGGAGTTTCCTTTATTTTTATGTTATCTACCCTTTGTTGAACAAAGAAAATAACTGAACACATCCATATATGGCACTAGACATTTATACCATTATCATTATCTATAAGACATATTTTCATTCAAAAATTCACACATCAATTTAAATTGAAATACAACAAAGTAAAACAATTAGAATATAAGTGTAAAGTTTAGATACAATTTTCTCTGCACGCTTGTGGTGGGTAATAGATCCTCCCATATGTACAGGAAGACTCTCTCCCCTCGATCCTCCACGTCTATTGGCAGAATTATGCTCTAAAATGAACATTGTCTTAGGTGATGTCTAATATTGCTGCCAACGACTCCATATTTGTTTAGAAATATAAGGTGATCGTACATTAGCCTTGTATATCGCACCAACAAAGTCTCGATAACATATAAGTGGTCATCTCTCCTATACTTTATATATGACCGCGTCAAATTTAGAATCCAAAAAATTCTTTCTGAAATAAAAAAATTGATAAATACTTATAATGTAATAATATTTATCTAATTAATATATAAAAATCAATTAAAAAGAAAATAATATTTTTTATTGTAACTCAAACTCTTGATAGTAAAATTCTTTTATGGCCTGAGAGATATTCTTTCATACATAACCCTTAAGATCAATCTTCTCTTTAAATTTGGATGTCATGTTTCTATAGCACGGTTTAGATGGAATCAACTTAATATAAAAACAAATAATTTTATACCATTTTTAAAATTTAAACCTATAACTTAATTATAAACATATAGTGTTTCATATATTTTCACTTACAGATTATTGACAATTGTGATGGAAGTTCTTCCATCAGGTCTCTCAGCTACTGGCTGTCGGGTGCCTCCTTCATCCACATCATTTACCCTTGATATCTCTATCACTATAAGGGTAATGAATGATGTAGAGGTGGTGGATGGTGTAGCATCAGGTATAGAAGGTGATACCTCATCTGCAATTGTAGTAGCTGGAAGGGGAGGAGGTGATTCAGTTGCAGCTGCACAGTGTGATGGTTCACCTTGACAGTAAGTACCTCCGAATCGTTGTCTGAACTTGAGTTGCATTATATCACATTGTCTCTTTGGTGGCATATTTCAACTTGAAGTGAGTAATAAATTAGTAAGAACCGAGTCGTGTCCACAGGGATTATGAGAAAGTTCAAATATACGCTAGTCGAAATTTCACCTCACAAATCTTAAGCTCCAAGCCCAAACCTTCTATTTTCACCTCCTAAGTTTTTTTGGGTCTCCTAACTCATAAGAAAATCCTAATGACTCCTTATAATTTGGTATGGAAACATGAGAAGGAAAATTCTTGGTCAGCTTGATTTGGTATGGGAACATAAAACAAATAACTTAATTTTATAAAATTGGTATATTTAATTGAATGGTTTAGATATTGTTATTGAAATTTAAAACTAATGCTAGAAGTTTGATATTTAACCTAAATTAATTATGTACTAGTAACAAATATAATAAATAAAGATAAAAATATGATTACTTCGATTAATACATTATTGTAACATATACAAATTATGTAATATGTTTAGAAGAAAATTATTATTATATTAAAAAAGATATGTATAAAGATTCGCACATGAAAAGTAAAGAGAACCTAATTGTTTCAGATAACATCAATGAAAAAATCCATTGACATAATTCAGATATTTGGAACTATAAGTCAAACCCATCATATATTAATTCAATAATAAACCAAAGTTCACACCACTAACAAGTTTCTGTTGGTGTAGTCCATTAACATTAAAAATGCACGAAGTTTAAATGGTAGGTTCAAACTACAAACAAATACCTAAATTAAACCAAGTACACAAAAACCTACTAAATAACAAAACTCACTTACCTCAATTATCAACTATCTTTAAATCTTAGTCCAGTATTCAACAATATGTTGAGAAATCACTTATTTCTTCACATTCACATACAAGTAGCACTTCAATATCACATTCAAGCATCAGAAGCCTTGGACCTTCATTGTCTAGAATCAATGCAATCAAAACACATTCATTCGATAATTCAAACATAATATAAAATAAGCAATTAATTGAGTGAGATCGTCTAGGTTACTTACAGTTTGCTCCCGAAGTTATTGCCTTTAAGTTTCAGTAACGTCTGGATGTTAATGTTCCAATTGCTTCTCTATATCATACAATACATACATATATCACAATTTTGCACAATTATATAAGTTTTTATTAATGCACACATATGTATATGAAATATGTACAATGCATGTTCAATGACATTCCTGGGTACATTTCCTTAATACTCGTCTCAAAATCAATTAACATGATCTTTGATTCATTCCTTAACACCTAATACACTCTTCTTACGTTAATGGCTTAATCCTACTTCAATTAGTCTCATTCAATATCACTATCAATGTAACACCCCACTCCCACAAGACACGTACCCGACATCTATGGCCGATATCTGAGTTCGTACCCTGCGAGGGTGGCATGTTAGAGCACTAAATCAGTTAAAACTCAATGCAAAGATTTTTTTTTATTTTTTTGAAACCACAAACATAATATGCTGAAATCGATAATCAATTCGGGCCTACTTATTTAGTAAACTTTTTCAATCATAGCAATACAATCAACAGAATATTCAATAGCCATTTGGGCCCTTTAACAAAAACAAAACACTTTATTCATAAAGTCTTTACATTACAACATAAATCATATACACCTTTTTACAAAACTTTCGGAATACAAAATTTGTGGAATATACAATTCCATAAAAAAAAGAAATACAATGCAGATGCGAACTGATCCCGACCTTTATCCCTTACTTGTGTGTTGTAGGGATACTCCCGTTTGCCTAATGGGGTATTCTTCTAATCCTAGAAAATATTTGCAAATTTTGGATGAGTTTTGCGAACTTAATGAGTGACCATCATCGATGGCTCAGCCATTCACATAACACATAAATCACGTTTAAATCATTTCAAATTTCGCATTCAATACAATTTAATCATTCATATTATGCATATGCAGTGTGCATGAGACCCACTTTCCATTTCTTACTTTTTTGTGACCGAGTGCCTAAATTGTCCCGTATCTATTGTGGATACCGGGCTTATTAAACGTTGAGCTTGAGGCTCTGAATCACTTTCTGAGCTCGAGGCTCTTTTCACACTTTAAGCTTTAAGCTCTGAATCACTATCTGAGCTTGAAGCTCTTTTCACACTTTGAGCTTTAAGCTCTGAATCACTTTTAAGCTCGAGGCTCTTTTCACACTTTAAGCTTTAAGATCTGATAGGTGGCTACTCTGGTCACAACTCCCATTATCTGATCATGCATTCATGTGTGGAATGCATATCACATTTCTAATAAATCATATCATGAAACATTTAGTTCGTCACATTCACATGTAAGTAGCACTTCAATATCTTATCCACATTTCATAATCATCGGACCTTCTGTTCGAAATTCAACAAAATCAATCGCATTCATATGAGCATTCGGTAGGCAATCAATACAAAAATTTAAACAAAGTAAACAATAAAATCAGACCATCTAGGTCTACTCACAGTACGCTCCATATTAGCATTAACTTCCAAATTCTAAAAACGCCTGAATGCGGACATTTAACCTACACAACCCATTTATGCAAGACACAAGTTGAACACATATTAATAATGGCACAATTATAAGCATTTATTCATGCACAAGTATGTATATGGACTATGTACAATGTATACTCAATGACAATCCCGGGTACTTTACCAACTTCATAACTTAATCACTCATCATTTCTTTAAATCACAACCTCCATCCTTTAGTAATTTTATATCAAAACTCATCCACTAATTTTCCAATATATATCTGTATGTGACTAGTGAAGAGGAAAAACAAAGTCTTTATATATATGTGTATATATATATATATATCACTATCAACTTTCTGTTTAAATCTCAATATTTTCTCTTCACTCCTATTTCATTTTAGCTACTCCTATTTCATTTCAGCTCACAAATCGCATCCAAATAAAAAAAATTATCATTTTTCATAATCATCAAAACCAGAAACACTCCCGCATATTCATCACGTTTTCTAAATTTCTTCACTTTCATTTTTCTGCATTTTCAACTTTTGTATTTTCTTCATTTCTTCCTCTAACTATCATTTTAACCATTCTTTATCATCACTAGACATCACCATACACCTATCTCTTAACTC
This sequence comes from Erythroxylum reticulatum, assembly GCA_025504915.1. Classification (NCBI taxonomy): domain Eukaryota; kingdom Viridiplantae; phylum Streptophyta; class Magnoliopsida; order Malpighiales; family Erythroxylaceae; genus Erythroxylum; species Erythroxylum reticulatum. Next base: position 27,756,182 of record JANSVA010000009.1, on the reverse strand, counting down.
TAAATTCATTTTTT
>JANSVA010000009.1:27718713-27733547 GCA_025504915.1 Erythroxylum reticulatum | reverse complement strand
AGTAAGGGTTGTTTTAATGCAGAATAGAAAACCCATTGCATATTTCAGTAAGGCTTTCTCCGAGGGCCATTTATCTAAATCATCTTATGAGAAAGAGTTAATGGCATTGGTGTTGGCAGTTCATCATTGGCGGCATTATTTGTTAGGCAAGCCATTTGTGGTGTATTCCGATAAAAAAAGTCTCCACCATTTGTTGCAACAAAGAGTCTCCACAACTGATCAACAATGCTGAATGGCTAAGCTGCTTGGGTATCATTTTGAAGTCATTTATAAGCCAGGACACGAAAACAAAGTTGTTGATGCTTTGTCTTGGATTCATGAAGAAGGTGAGTTGAAGACTATGATTTCATATCCATTATAGGTTGATGGTAAAATTTTGCAGCAAGAGGTCGATAATGATCCTATATTGAGTGACATTATCAAAGCATTACAACAAAATCCTGGTGCAAGGAAAGGGTTTCAATGGCACCAAGGAGTTCTCCTACACAAGGGAAGGCTAGTGATATCCGCTCATTCTACTTTCATTCCCTTACTCCTTCAAGAATTCCACTCTTCACCTATTGGAGGCCATTCAGGTTTTCTGCACACATATCGATGGATCGCTAGCAATCTCTATTGGATCGGTATGAAAAGGTCCATTCAAGACTTTGTTAAGTCTTGTGACATTTGCCAAAGGCAAAAGTATGTTGCTACCTCTCCTGGGGGTTTGTTGCAGCCCCTTCCTATTCCCCATTAAATTTGGGAAGATATATCAATGGATTTCATCACAGGACTTCCGAAGTCTAAGGGCTATGAGGCAATACTGGTGGTGGTTGATCGATTGACTAAATATGATCACTTTATTTTATTGAAGCACACATATACTGCCAAAAGTGTGGCTGAAATATTCATGAGGGAAGTGGTGCGTTTACATGGAGTTCCTTTATCGATCATAAGTGATCAGGATCCCTTGTTCATGAGCTACTTTTGGAGGGAACTATTTCGACTATAAGGCACTATGTTGAACATGAGCTCCTCATATCATCCAGAGACGGATGGGAAAACTGAGGTACTGAATCGATGTCTAGAGACCTACTTGAGGTGTTTTACTTCTGAGCAGCCCAAGCATTGGTCTTCTTGGGTGGCATGGGCTGAATTATGGTACAACACCACCTACCATGTGTCTATGGGTTCAACCCCTTTTGAATTAGTGCATGGCCGAAAACCTCCTACATTGGTTCGGTTTGTGCAAGGCGAAACTAAGGTGGAGGCAATGGCTAGGGAGTTGGTGAATAGAGATGAAGATTTGACCCAGCTCAAATACAATCTTCATAGAGCTCAAGCACAGATGAGGAAGTATGTTGATAGAAAGAGACAACCAGTATCTTTCCAAGTGGGCGAATGGGTTTTTCTTAAGCTCCACCCTCACAAGCAACTCACGGTGGCCCGACAAATGAACCAGAAATTAGCGGCCAGATATTTTGGTCCTTTCCAAATTTTGGAGAAGTTGGGGGCTGTTGCTTATAAACTTAAGCTTCTAGTGCATTCTCGGATTCACCCGATTTTTCATGTATCTCAGTTAAAAAAAGCTGTGGGACACTACACAATTGAGGAGGCTTTACCTAAAGGAATGGAAGTGGAGCTTGAGGAGGAGGTAGAACTAGAATCTACACTAGCTAGTAGGGTGATTTCTAAGAATGGACAGTCAACTACTCAATGGTTGATTCATTGGAAAGGAAAACCAATGGAGAATGCTACATGGGAAGATGACTTTGTTATTCGGAGTCAATTTCCTAATTTCAACCTTGGGGATAAGGCTGCTCTTCAAGAAGGGGGCAATGTTAGGATCATTACCAACAAACCTAGGATATGGAGAGTATACTCGAGAAGAAAGAGAGAGGGGGCTGTGGGTAATGCGGGCAATGATTCATAAGTTAGTTAGGAGTGTGGGTACACGGTTGGGGAATAACAGAATGTACGAGTTGGTAGCTAAGTAAGGGGCAGAGAGAGAAAAGGTATTGGGAAAAAGAAGTAAGGAGTGAGAATATTATGACAGAGAGATTCTATTCTCCCTGAGGAGCTTATTCAGCTCTGGTTAGAAGGTGTTCATAGTGAATCACCTTGTAATAGCTTTATACTATTGTTATTATCAATATCAATATAGCCAACTCTAGTATATTCAACTAGAGTTCTAACAGGAGATCAGGAAGAAGACAAGACAGAGTAAGGTAAATCCTAAATGGATGCTAGAGATACGGTTGATCTGCAAGCTTGGTGTTATTTGTATAAATCCTTTTTGTTGGTCAACCAACTTGCATTAAGCATTTTATAGGAGGCAGACAAATGGAAACTTCCCTCTGGAATTGTAGTATGTCTTTAGCTATTTCCACTTTTCAATCTATTTGTCTTTGTTTTGTTAATCAGGTCATCAATTTGTTAAATTATTTTTGTCAGAGTAGAAAATGTTATGCGTCTTTTCATCATTTTGTCATACACTTAATTTCTAGTTGGCCTTTTGTCTCCATTGTAACAAACCTCTTTTCTGTTGTATTGATCACCCCTGAATATGAGACTACTACACGAGTGCCTACATTGTCAGATTTTTGTCTTTGATTAGTGTGTTTGAATTGTCAAACCAGTTGGCTAAGTTGATAGAGAAACATCCTTAGCTGCTTTGTGGAATCCCAAGTATCTTTGCTTGTCCAACTCGTCCTAATATTATCATTCGTAACACCCTGATGAGTTTGGTTATCTCATCAGCAGAAACTTGTATTGTTTGGTGCTAGTGGAGGCCGCAAGTTCACTAATTTTGGTCTTACAGAAAGGTTCTATCATCACCCCATTGATGGCAAGCTCGCCGTCTGGCTAAAATAAGTTGGGTTTAGCCTGGTATTGCAAGCAAAGTTCATAACTAGCAGCACTGAGGTTCTTGCTTTGAAACAGAAAAGGTTACTTTGTAAATGTTTAATGCATGTATATATAAAGGTACTTGCATCATTTTGTGCAGCAACTACTTGAAGACAAAATTGAATATAATTGGATAGGTTAGAAGAAAAGACGTTATTTTTATACTTATTATGTATAAGAATATATATACCTAGACAACGAAATTTAAAAACAAGAAGAATATTTGATTCAATATTTTTCGTATTTTAATATTTATGACACTAAAAACGAAATGAAATATATTTGATGATGTTATGATATATCACCATAACTATAAAATAATAATTATATAAATAAAAAGTGGTATTATATCGTGAAAATTTTAATTAATCCAAACAAACTAATTTGAGTGATTAATTTAAATTAATTTAATATCTAATATAATTATTTTTTAGAAATAATTTCAATTAATTAAAAATAAATTATTTTAATTGTTATTCACTTTTCAAGACTACAACTTCTGCAGTTTGCCAAACAAAATCAAGAAGAAGAAAGTATTAAGAAAGAGACATGTTCCAACTTTCTTTGCAGCTCTGTCGAGGGAGTGTAACCGGTACAGTATTCGTTCTTTCTTTTAAGAGCTTTTCACCATTTTTCTCTACAGAGGTTGTTGGTTTCTCTCTTTCTTTTACTCTTGTTTGTACTTCTCCGGTGGTCTTCATTCTTTCTTTTTTTTTTAATTACAGAGGAAGCAAAACATACTAGTTAATACAAGGCTCTAGAATACAGAACCCCGTGCGCATCTCGTTGCAGCAACTCCAGGACGCCCAGCGGAGGCTCTCGGAGGAAATGGAGACTTGGACCCCGAAGGAAAGCGATAGCTGCCAGTCTGTCAGCTCGTTGGTTCCCTTCGTGATAGGTGTGCTTAAGGTGGACCTCCCAAAGCTGGTTAAGGAGCCGTCTGATACCTGTCACCAAAAAATAGTTCTCAGTCAGAACAGTATTGGAAGACGGGAGGATATTAATTACCTCAAGCGAGTCAGTTTCAACCACAATACGCCTAAAGCCCATGTCCCAGGCCAATTGAAGTCCGAAGTAGATGCCCCAGAGTTCTGTAGTAAGCGGTGAACCCTGGCTCGGATTCTGCTGAAACTCGACACATCACTTGCCTCGAAAATCTCTTATTAAACCCCCAGCAGTGGCCAGTAAGCCCCCTTGTTGTACGGCGCCATCCAAATTCATTTTCACCACCCCGGCTCCGGTCTAGGCCATCCCACCAAACTGCCAACTAGTAACCCCGAATCTGGGAAGACGCATCCTTTCGTAGCTCGAGCACTCGTAATCCAATCCACATAAGCCATAATGATCCTCGGGCTCTCATTTGGCCAAGCAAGACTAATATCAAAAATGCTGTTGTTCCTCCATTTCCAAAGGTACCAGCATGCAACTCCAAATATTGTGGGCCATGCAACCTGTTGGGTGGCTGTGGGTCTCTGAAGATTAGATAGCAGCCACATCTCCCCATCTTGAGAGAAGAAGCTAGAACCTAGGACCTCTGGAGGAAACTGCCTCCACAGAGCGCGAACACGCACACAGTCTCTAATTGCGTGAATCGACGTCTCGGCTTGGCCATAGGCTGGACAGTCGTTATTCATGACAATATGACGAGTTACTCTCTGCTAATTGGTCAACAATTTCCCTTTAGCGAGAAGCCATATAAACGCCCAGATCCGCTGGGGACCAGCCCACTTCCATATAGTCTCCCAGAGCTTGTGATGGGGGTCTGAGGAACGGCCTTCAATTAGGTCGTACGCAGGCACCACAGTGAACCGACCATGGGTAGTCAACCCCCACGTAAGGCTGTCGACCACTCCGCTTTCAAAAAACGATCGAATAGCCGCAAGCTCCACACAAATTGAAGAAGGAAGGTAGGCTTGGAACAAATGCTAGAGCCACTGTCCCCCTTCATTGGTAAAATCCGCAACCGTAGCTTAAAGAAGCGGGTTGGGAATGGTAGTGGAAGCCACTAGGATTAATGGTCCCCATCCTGGAACACAGTTATCCAGCCAAAAGAGGACACGCCGACCATCTCCCAATTTCCATTTACACCCTTGCCTGACGACCTGCCAGGAAGCGGCAATGCCCCTCCAAATAGCGGAAGACCCTGCCCTATATATCGCGCACGGTATGTGATGAGTGTCCAGGCGATATTTAGCACGAATAATTTGAACCCAAAGGGCATTGGGCTGAGTAAGCAGTGCCCAACCTAACTTTGCCAGTACGGTGTCGTTCGTGGAGCAGATGCGTTTAATACCCAGGCTGTTGGTTTCTCTCTTTCTTTTACTCTCTTGTTTGTACTTCTCCAGTGGTCTTCGTTTTTTTCTCTTAAGAGCTTTTCTCCATTTTTCTCTCTCCGTAGACTTACCCCTCTCTTCATTGTCGTCTCTTTCCACATTTTTTCCATATTCTGTTATTCCATTTATCATGGAACATGGTGGTAGGCGTTGAGGTGGGCGAGGTAGGCACTCACCTCTTCGAGGTAGAAGAGAACAAGCTCCTCCTCCTCCTCCTCCAAACTCGCAAAAAGAGGAAGTTGACATTGCAAAGGAAGAAGTTCAAGAACAAATACCTGTAGGTAAATTTTATTTTTGAGCACTTAGTTATTTGTATGTGAAATGTTGAAAATTTTATTTTTGAGCATAGTTATTTGTATGTTGAATGTTGAGTATTAGTAAATGAAGTGGATGTAACTATGAGTCTATAAGTTTCTACTATTTTCTTATAATTATGTATCCTACAATGTCTTTGAAAGATAGATGAAGAAGAGAATTGATTTGTTCTTATTGTATTTCTATAAGAGATTTGTACAACTATTTATACAAGAGATGAAAGTATAAACATGGAAATATAATTATACAGTAGAAGATTTTAACGCTAAGATTATGTTGTTGAAATCATGGAGTTGACTGTTGTGATTGAATCAAAGGCATGCATTATCATCCCCCCCTCAAGCTCAAGAATGATGCAACAGTGAGCTTGTCTCGTAGTTGGCAAAAAGCTGTGGTAGGTAAGGGTTTGGTCATAACATCTGCAATTTGTTCCTCGGCGGAAATGTTTCTAACGAAGAGAGATTTTTTAGCAACCAAATCACGAACAAAATGAATATCTATTTCAATGTGTTTGGTGCGAGCATGAGCAATAGGATCAGCGGTGAGGAAAGTGGCACCAAGATTGTCACACCAGAGTGTTGGTAGTGGGGTGGGAAGACCAATTTCATTAAGAAGTGATGTAATCCAACATACTTCTGCTGAAGCAAGTGCAATACTCCGATATTCAGCTTCAGTACTGGAGCGAGCAACTGTAGGTTATTTCTTAGCACTAAAAGAAATAAGATTAGGGCCCAAGTAAACACAATAACCAAAGGTGGAGCGACGATCATCGGGACATCCAGCCCAGTCAGCTTCAGAATAGGCCGCAAGGGTAAGTGTTGGTGATTTGATAAAGTGTAAACCGTGAGAGATGGTGGAACGTAGATACCGTGAGGATTCGTTTAACGGCTGTCCAGTGAGCATCAGTAGGACAATGCAGGAATTGGGAGACCTTATTGACTGCAAATTGAATATCAGGACGGGTAAGGCAAAGGTATTGGAGAGCACCAACAGTGCTTCTGTATTCAGTTGGGTCGGAAAGTGGGATTCCATGGTTTTTGGAGAGGGGTAAGGTGGGAGTCATTGAAGTTGGTTTGGGTTTAGATTGATCAAGATTTGTACGAGAAAGGAGGTCTTTGGTATATTTTGTTTGGGTAAGGAGAAGGCCATTTGATTTGGTAGTGGTTTCAATTCCAAGAAAGTAGTGAAGAGGACCCAGATCTTTGATAGAGAAGGTCTTATGTAGATTGTTGATGAGAGTGTTAATGAAAGATTGGGAAGAGCCAGTAACCAGTATATCATCAACATAAACCAACACAAAGGTGGTAGTAGTGGAAGTAGTGTGAATAAAGAGAGAGGTGTCAGATTTTGATTGAGTGAACTGGAGGTCTAAGAGTTGTTGACTTAGACGTTGAAACCAGGCACGGGGTACTTGCTTTAAACCATAAAGAGCTTTATGAAGATGACAAACATAATGAGCATATTGAGGATCTACAAATCCTGGAGGTTGACAAATATAAACTAGATCATGAAGATTCCCATGAAGGAAGGCATTGTTGACGTCTAATTGACGGATGGGCCAAGATTTGGAGAGAGCAATGGTGAGAATTATGTGAATGGTTGTTGGCTTAATGACGGGACTAAAAGTGTCAGTATAGTCAATGCCGGGTGATTGGTGACAACCTTTGGCTATTAGACGGGCCTTGTGACGATCGATTGTCCCATCAAGTTTTCTTTTAGTTCTAAAGATCCATTTGCAACCTACTATATTGGCATTGGTTGGTGGTGGGACAAGAGTCCAGGTTTTATTTCGATGGAGAGCGTGAAGTTCTTCTGACATAGCCTGACACCAATGAGGAAATTTTTTTGCCTTTTGTATAACAGGTGGGGTCAGGAGGACCAGGTGAGGAGTTGGTAGTATGAAAGGTAACATAGTCTGGAAAATGTCGTGGCCTTCTGGTATTTGTACGAGTGCGGCTTGTCATGGGATGATGGGTTTGTTGAGATGATTGGTTGGGTAAGGGTTGGTGTGGTGATGATTGATGATGAGTAGATGAGGTTTGTGTTTGTAATGGTAATGGTAAGGTTATTGTGGGAGGTGATTGTATTTGGGGTGGTGGATTGGTGAGGTCATTGTATGGAAATTGGGTTTCAATGAAACGAACATGTCGAGAGAGATGGATTTTATTTGTGGTAGGATCAAGACATCGATAACCTTTATGTTGAGAAGAATACCCGAGAAAAATGCATGGTTTGGCCTTGGGAGTGAGCTTATCAGACTGTGTTGAGCCAAGAAAGGGAAAGCAGGCACATCCAAAAACTCTTAAATGTTTAAGATTAGGTTTGGTACATAACAGGGCTTCATGAGGTGTTTTATTAAGGAGCAATGGTGTAGGGAGAAGATTGATTAGGTAGACGGCTGTGGAAAAGGCATCATACTAGAACGTTTTTGGTAGGTTGGCATGGAGGAGTAAGGTAAGGCTTGTTTCTGTGATGTGCCTAATTTTGCGTTCAGCAACACCATTTTGTTGGGGTGTGTGAGGACAAGAAATGCGGTTGATTATGCCATTATTGGATGTATACTGAGCAAAGGGACCTTTGATGAGTTCAAGTGCACCATCAGTTTGTAATACTTTGATTGTGGCAGATAATAAGTTTTCATAGGTGGTTTTGAAATGTCGAAATTGATCAAGAGCTTGTGATTTATGGGTTAATGGGTATATCCATGTGAAGCGATTATAGTCATCAATAAAAATAATAAAGTATCGATACCCAGAGAGAGATAAATTTGGGGATGGTCCCCAGATATCACAGTGAATGAGTTATAACAAAGCTGTTGATTTGCGGGATGATGAGGGAAAGGGAAGTCTAGTACTTTTACCTTGAAGGCATGAAGTACACTTCGAAACAAACTAGAGGTTGTGGTATGGAAGGGATGACCAAGTCGTTGATGCCAGATTGCAGGAGGGACCGTTTGAGCAGTAAGAGCAATTGGATCGTGAAAGGTGCTAGGTATCCTCATTAGGTAGAGGTTGCCATAGATGTTACCCTTGAGAAGGGGTGTTTGGGTTTGGAGATCCTTCACAACATAACCAAATGGGTTAAATTCGATGAAACATAAATTATCATTGACAAGCTGACCAACAGATAAAAGATTAGTGGTTATATGTGGAGCAAGTAGAACATGATTAAGGTAAAGAGATTTTGGATGGTGAGTGAGTGTGAATGTGCTAGTGGAAGTGATAGAGAGGGCTTTGCCATTACCAACAAGCACTTGATTTGTTCCACTATAGGGCTTGACATTATCTAGGAGTTGTGGATCGGGCGTCATATGAGTAGAGGCACCAGTGTCAGGAAGCCATTCAGTGATAGTGCTAGTGGTGAGATTAGAATTATATGGGTGGTCATTGATGCTCATAGCAGAGAATGCACTATGAAATGTGTTTGGGTTAGGGTATGGTTAGGCATTTCTAGAGTTGGAATATCTAAAAACGACATTTAGCAGCTGTGTGTCCTATTTTGTAGCAAATTTGACAAAGGGGAGTTGTATTGGTGTAGTTTGATTTTGGATTAGGGTTGGGCTGGAAAGATTGATGGTGGGCCAAGGGAAAAGATTTGGATTGGGATGGATGGTAGTTGAAGTGGGCTTGGTGGGCTTGGTGGAAGGAGTTGGTGGATTGGGCTAGAAAGGGTAGGACGTGGGCTGGGTTGAAGTGGATCGGGTGGGTTAAGTGGGTCGGTGACCCAGAGTTTTGGTGATAGGTGGTTTTAGGGAAGACCGACTGGTTTTGGTAAGAGGATCGGTGGGTGCGGTGGTTCCTTCGTCCATCTCGTCCATGGGTGCTGATGCGTGCGGCTGTGAGGGCGACGTCAGGGTCGGTTGGAGATGGTGAGTGGTACAACGACAGTCTCTACTCATGAAGGAGAAGCTTGGCTCGAAGCTCGGTGAAGGAGGGTTGGACCTCGCGATTTTCTATGGCGGTGACAAAGGCTTCATAGTCGGTTGGTAATCCATTGAGGGCGAGAACAACCAGATCTTCGTCCGGGACTGAGGCTCCTATTGCGGCAAGATCCTGCAATATTGAGGACAAAGTGGTGAGATATTCGGAGATTGAGGCGTTACCTTTCCTGGTGGTGTGTAATCGGCGACGAAGGATAGAACGTTGGGCTGTCGTCTACTGTAAGAAATGGGTCTCTAGTCGGGTCCATAGTTGGCGAGCCATAGTACATCCGAGGGCCATAGAGGATACCGTTGGAGACAGAGTAGCGGTCAGCGCACAGTAGACCAAGCCATCATGTTTGTCCCAGTCAAGCGATGTAGTGTTTGCAGGCGGTGTATTAGTGCCGTCGATGTGTCCCAGTAAATTGCAGGTGCGTAATATTGTCCTAACTTGATTGCTCCAAACAAGGTAATTGGAGTTATCTAATGTCGTAGTTATGAAGTTGGTAATGTTCTGAGGAGGGAAGGTTGGTAGTGTTTGTTCTGTGTGTTGTGTGGCCATTTGCGTATGAAGAGAGGTGCTGTATATGCTGTGGAGTCTCATAGATTTAGCGATGCCTGGAAAAAAAAAGTAGTGAAGATATGAGCTATGTGATTGTCGGAAGTGTTTGGGAAGAGAACTGGATTGTGGGCTCTGATACCATGAAAGATAGATGAAGAAGAGAATTGATTTGTTGTTATTGTATTTCTATAAGAGATTTGTACAACTATTTATACAGGAGATGAAAGTATAAACATGAAAATATAATTATACAGTAGAAGATTTTAAGGCTAAGATTATGTTGTTGAAATCATTGAGTTGACTGTTGTGACTGAATCAAAGGCATGCGTTATCAGTCTTCCTCCGTAAATAGCAACTCAACACCACAGAAGTTTACGCACTTGACCGCTACAATTTTGTGCCGGTCTCTAGCTATAGCTGGTCTAGTCCTCTTCTTCTTCTTCTATGTGTTACTGTTTAGGACTCCTGCTAACCAAGGGTTCGTGTCTTTTTATCTCAAAAGGCAATCTTCGTCCAACATCACTATCGATTATGCTCCTATCAATATCAGCCATATGGGATTCATAGTAGTAAGTTCCGTGTGCATGTGGAAGCATAGAACACATATGGAGCTGTGCCTTGCACTAGTTGACAGCAGAACCTCCATCAACAGTGGCAGAAACAAGAACGTCGACTACAGATGGTGAAGACAACATAGTTTGGTGGTCTGGCAGTTAGGGTTACATATTTGTGAAATTAGAGTCTTTACGAAGAAGAAGACCGTGTTTGAGCAAAAATTCAAGACTATCCGATAGTTTATTTAGGGTTGTTTGTTTCTGGTTTTGTTTTTGATCTTCTGTTTTTTTATAAATTAGTAAAGAAACTGTTTATTTAAATTTTTGGTTTCTATTTTTTTAGTTTTGGTTTCTTCCAATTTTTAAAATTTATGAAAACTAAAAAAGATTATTTTTATTTTTTGTTTTTGATATTTTCATAATCTGGTTTAGTATCAACTAACAATCTATTATTTAATTATTTGATATATTAATTATTAATAAGAATTATGAAAATTTTAATTTAATATTATATATTTAATTATTTAAATTAGCTATCCTTCCTTTCCTTTTTCTTTTTCCTAAAAGATGAAAGAGTAATTATTGGCAAATACACAGAAAACTATGATCCTTCGCTACAAATTTTGTTTCATATGCGCAGCTTCTCAAGATTTTGTATTAGTTATTATATTTATATCAATTTTTGATTAAAAAATAAAATCTTTTCTCTATCAAATTAAATCTATTATTTAATGATATGATCAAATAGGATTAATTTATTTTTTAATTTAAAATCTAAAAAAATCTTGGAATGGATTCATAGTTAAAATCAATTCTATTTGTAAATTTTTAAATATAACTTCAAGTAGTAAATACTGTTTAAGATTTCATCCTATGTTCCTAATCATTATTTGGTATGCTTATTTACTTAGTACAATGAAAATCAAGATAGAGTTGAACCGAAAAAACAAATATTATGTAGAGAGAAAATTTAATTATTTTTCATTAAAAAATTGCTTATTGGGGGTTTATATCATTTTTTCATATAAAAAGGTGATATTTTCTTATTCGAAATAATTTTATTTTTATTATGATTTAGTTATATTTATATTTCTTTTTAATTTAAATTTAAATAAATTATTTTAACTAATTAATAATTTCTAGTCATAATTGTGTTTAGAAAAAGCAAAACTTAAGGCTTCAAGCAGCGAAATTTTAAGTACCATAGCATTTAGCTCGCCTACAAACGTGCTGAAAGTACACACATTAGTTCATTAGGGGTACAAATATGTAGAAGAACTCGATGGTAAAAGACAGTGGAATAGTCATAAACTGGTAACTAGATGTAGACAACGAGGACTGAGGACATGATCTTGTTCATCAAATCTTAACAAACACCATTTGTCTTCTTCCTGTCTATCACGAATTTCTTCCGAATTTTAGCAATCTCCCTTTCTTCCAAATTGTAGCAATCTCACCCTGCGTCTCTTGTTCATCAATTCTCAACAAACGCCATTCGTCTTGTTGTTCACATTCTTCTTTTGGAGCAGCTAACTTAGCATTGACTTTGTGGGCAATGTATCAAGCTCATGGAAAACGCCAAAACCGCAATGACAAGTCGCTATGGGAGGGTTTGAGAGAAATCTTCTCTGATGAGCACCTAAGGACAGTGACATGTTGGGCATCAGGAGGCATGCTATATGCCAGAACAGTCCAACCAAGGCACCCTAAAATATCAGAAATCTCGAACTTGTCATGGCAACTGTTGTCCTCCAAAGAAAATGCCACCAGAGATACTCCGATGTCCATTGAGGCAATACTAAACCTGCCAGTCTTCTCCAAACCTTCTCTGGCCACCATGATTTTGTCTCTGTAGTTCTCCTTTATGTTCTTGTATCTCTGAAAGTGAAATATCAATTCTATGCCTCAATCACTACTGTTCCTTGTTAAAAACCAGATATAAGTCATTATTATATATGACAAATTAATAAAAGACTAACCTCAAAGCATAAACGAATGAGTTGGTGGTATTGAGAAATAACTTGACTAGAACTTGCAAGAGCAAAATTGAATATTATTACACTGTATAGCTATTAGCTTTTTCGGGTGAATACGGGTTCATCTGCTCGAGATAATTGATATGGAAGATGAGTTTTTATTTTATCCTTGTTTGATTTAATTTCTCTTCTAACATTATCTTGTTTAAAATTAGGAATCATTGAATTAGACAAAAAAATTGTCATATTAGCTTATGTGAAATTCCAGTATTAAGGTAATACTCATATTTTTATTTCTTATTTATCAAATTTATTATTTAACTCATATTTAATTATTTAACTTATTAATAATTTCAATTATATTTTATTTTATGTTATTTTGTGAAGAAACTTGTTGGGTGCATGCTATAGCAAATGATGTAGAAGCCTTAAACATTATGGATGAAAACGGCAAATCACATAAGAAATTGTATAAAAAGAAAGAACTCTCAATCTAAGAATTAGTAAATTGTATGCTGCCAATATAAGAGGATAGGACTTACAACCTTAACTTAAAAAAGGCTTATAAATGGATTTGAGACAATAGATTAGCTGGAGAAGCGGATTGTCCTTATCCAAGAAAATGAGATGAAAAGTATGATTCTAAGAAAAGAAAGACCGTACGAAATTTCAATAATTAATTATATATATACGATTCCAAGAAAAGAAAGAACGTAAGAAATTTTAATAATTAATTTTATATATAATTTACATTTAATTTTTTAATCTCTTATGTTTTACTATTTAAATTATTATTGTAGGAAAAGCAAGTTGTATACATATCGAATTTTGAAGTGAAAGAACCAGTTGATGACTTTGAACTTTTAAAAATTATCTTGAAGTAGTCGATTGTAAGTATTATGGAAGTATACGAAAGTTTTTCATAAGTAAAAAAGGTAAATTTTAATTATTTATTATTCATTATAAAATTATTTAGAATCTTGTTATGACAAATTTTGTGACAGAATATTTACATGGCCATGTGAATGAGAAGGATCCTGTTATTGGATTTTATAAAGTATTAAGAGTAGGATTTGAATTCGAGCAAGGTACCCGATATTAGAAGATTAAGAACTCTTATAGAAAAGCATGGGGAGAAAATGGCTACAAAAAAATCTTTCAAAATTCGATCATTTGTCGCTATTTAAGAGTATCTCCTATCTAATGGTAAGGTAGTTTAAATAAATGTTAATTTAAATTTAATAATAAACTTATTTAAAATACTAACATAATGATATGTGACATTAGTTGTAGGTTTTCGGATCTTCTCCAATGGTTGCCAATTTAGCAAGTCAACAATTGTTACATTTTTTTAGCCAATTAATTATTGTTTTAGTTTTTAATTTGTAATGTCTTTTTTTTATCTCTTCAAAAAAAGTCTTTTGTTTTTTATAGTCTTATAAGACTTGTTATTGTGTAGAAAATCTTTTTTCTAGTATAATTTTTTAATCCATATTATATACAACTTCTCCGGCACTCACGACAATAAATTCTCAACAAGTTTGTAATTAAAAAATATAATATAATATAGTTAAAATTATTATCTTGTTTTAATGGTGAAAGTTTAAGTTAAACAATTCAAATACAAAATTAAAAATAATTTGATAAATAAGGAACTAAAATTTACATTTCATAATGTTTAAGATCACATTTATTGTCTAGCCAAATGATTCCTAAATTTAAATAAAATAATGTTAAAGTAACTCAATGACGATTCATGAATAATTAGTTGACCTTAGGCTCTTCGTAGCTCTGATACTTCTCTCCACTTCTTTTTCTTATGTTATATTCTTCTTCTTCTTGCTTGATTATGACAAGCCTTAACTGAGCTAAAACACTAAAAGTAGTAGTTAAGGAGTATTGCTATTAGATACAGGCCGAGGTCTTTTCCTTAGTATTGGTTTTTTTTTAACCTCTTATTATAATACCAAAATTTGTCTAAATGATTTAAGATTGTATGTTGAATATTTAATTCTTTAACTAATTAAATTTTGTAAATAAAATTTAAAAAAAAATTTTTGTAACAAACATAAATAGATATATATGATTTATTAGAAATAACGCATAAAAACATCATTGTGATAATAAGTCACAGTTGTGACTTATATAAGTAATATATATAAATACAATATATATATATATATATAATGTTTATTTTTTTGACACCCATAACTTTGAATTTCATTATATATATTTATATATTTATGTAAATATTTTTTGTTATTATATATATATGTATATAATATATAT
>JANSVA010000009.1:27698129-27712089 GCA_025504915.1 Erythroxylum reticulatum | reverse complement strand
AAAAAACAGAAACTCATATCTTCAACAGTCTTTTGATGCTTCAGCCAACAAAATCCTGACATGCAAATCCGATTGTCAGGCCGTGCAAATGAAATGCTTGAAGGATGAACCAGCTGCACTTGTTTAGCTTATCTCTAATAAATTTTGATCATACTAATTAATCTATCTTGATTTGTTTCAGATTTTCAACCTTACTACTCTGCAATTCATCTTCTGTTCTGTTCTTCTACTTCTGCAAAATACTAGAACTTCCTTCATTTTGCACATTTTTAGTTCTTCATTGTTGCTTCCATCTTGCCCTCATCTTCCCTTTTCCATTGAATTTCACTCATCTGGACTTGATCTTCTTTCCCTCGAACCATACAACCTTGAATTATGCCAAGTATCATCAACTTGAGTTTTCGGAGGAGTCTAGGATGATTCAGCTTGATCTTCACTCTTCTTTTCTTCTTCAGCTTGATTGCCATTGCAATGTCTTCATCAAGCTTCAACACAACATGTTTTACAAAACAATTCATTCCAACAATTGCGTGACTTTTGGTGAATTGGTTTGATGATGACTGTGTCACCGTCAATAATGGAAGTGGTGTCTGGAGCTTCCAGCAGTTGAATACTACAGTATCATTGGCGAATAACTTTTCGATTTGTCATTAAAGGAGCAAAATTATTTAGGGAAGTTATCTTTATTATCTTAATTGTATTTGTTTATGTTAGTTATTATTTTTGATCACTTGAGTTGTCTGTTTATTACTTTATTATCTTTATCGTTAAAAGTTGTTAAGAAAAATCCACTATTGAGCTTAACACGAGTCGGTCGTCTTATTGAATGTAAAATACTTTCATGAGTTGTGAGGATGAGGGATAGTGTTGAGGATTGAGTGAGTTGGCTTAGTAAGGTCTTGTATAAAACTATTGTCGTTAGTGAAAGTATTAAGCTGGGTGAGGGCCTTGCAAACGTAGACAAGGTATGTCAAACTGCGTTAACAAATTTCATATGTTGATTTGTTATTTTTATGTTTAATTTTTTCTATTTTCACTTGTGCTAGAAACAATTGCTATCAAACCAGAATTTTTACGAAACTACTACACTCCTTCGAAAATTTTCAATTAGTATCAATGTGGGTCATCGAATCAGAACTTGGTACGTCAAGTTGGTGCAAATCCATGTTTTGCAATTATGGCTATAAGAGAAGGGGTATTAATCATCATGCTAGTTGTTAGATGGTTCAAATTATCCTACATGGAAATCACAGATGAGAGAATTCATTCAAGCACAAAGAATAAAAGCGTGAAACTCAATTTTAAATGGTTAGACACATCTAGTAATGACTGATGAAAAAGAAGAAGCAGTGCTTAAATATGCATCTGAGTGGATAAGGGCTGAAAAAGAGAGGGAGCACTTGGAAATTCTCAAGTCTTGCATGCCATCTTTAGAGTAATTGATGAAGGTCGCTTTTCAATGATATCAGTTTGTGAATAGACAAAAGAAGCATTGGACACTATTCGGACTATATATAAAGGATTGAAATTTGTGATAGCCTCAAAACTTCAGATGTTGGATATGAGATTTGAAGAGCTAAAGATGGATGAGACTGAAACCATTGGAGAGTTCCATAAGAGACTACGTGATATAGCAAACCAAGCACATCAACTCGGGAAGAAGTACTCTAACCTAAAACTAGTTAAGAAGACATTGAGATCGTTATCTCTAAGGTTCATACCAAAAATTGTAGCAATCGAAGAAGCTCGTGATATTAATGAATTGCCATTGGATAAGGTAATTGAAATTCTTACAAATTTTGAGATGAATTTGTTAAGGTGCAAACAGGAGAGGACCAAAGGATTGACATTACAAGCTGAGATTGGTAAAGCCATAAATAACTTTGAAGATGACTTCGATGATAATGAGGATATGGAGTTATTGACAAGAAATTTCAGTAAGTGGTTAAAGAAAGTGAAGAAGAATATAATACGATTTTAGGCAAAACAGTGGGAGCTCATCATATAGTAACTTCAAACAACAAGCTAAAACTCAAAAGAGTGAAAGAAAAGTGAAAAAAATTCAATGTCATGAGTATCAAGGCTTCAGACATGTGTAAGCGAAATGTACTAACACGTTGAAGAAGAGAAAAGGAAAGTCCTATAGGATCATTTGGAGTGAGAATGAATTTGAAAGTGAGCATGGTAGTGAAGAAGAAGTTGTGGGTAGTGCTGTGTTGGTTGCTTTATACAGTAAAAGTCCAGTTGCTTGCTTAACAACAATCAAGAAGAAAGAAACTGATGATGAAAATGTGGATAAATTAGAAAATTCCAGGAAAAACGTAAATGAATCAGTTCGAAGTTTAATTTTAGATTATGACAGTTATGGCAGTAATTCATATGATAAAAAAGAAGATATTTATGAAGCCTATGAATTAATATATGCTAAATGTGTGCAAACGTGCAAGAAGAATGAAAAGCTAAAGAAAAAAAACTCCTTTATGAAGAACATCATTCAAGATTTAGAGCAGAAATTGTTATCTACAATAAATGAGCTTAATGAAACAAAATTGAAGTTAGTTAGTACGGAAAAGGGAGCATGAATGTTAAATGAAGGTATTGAAAAGTTATTGGAAATTGGTAAGATTAAAGAAGACCTTCAAGGCATTGGCTACAAAGGTGAATGTTCTAAGTTGAATGATGAGAGAAATGATGTGACCAGATCTGTCCAAGAAGAAACTTTAAGGAGGAAACAAAAATTTATACCTACTTGTCACTTTTATAGGGTTATCGAGCATATAAGGCCTACATATTGCAAGTTGTTACAAATAATATTTCAAAGGGCTTAAAACTAAAAATCTAGACACTCTTCAATGAACTTTCAGCGGTAACCCATATTATCAAAACATACTTGGGTTAGAAAGGATCAATTACAAGCACAAAGATGTGAAGGAAAGAAATCATCTAGATCCACAGTTAGCTACTGTTGTTAAAGAAATTATTTAGATAGTGGATAAGTCAATTGCTTCAGAAGAAACCAACCAGATAGTTGATGATAGAGATAATGTGACGAGGAATAAGACCATGTTTGAATTTTTTAGGAGTACAAGGACAATGTGCTTTATACTTTTGAAGTATATGGTGTTGTTTCTTAAAAAAAAGATGGTTTAAAAGAGTTAACACCTAGGGCTTCAGAGTTTTTATTTATGGATTTTCTAAGGTTTGGGTGATTGGTGTGTGTTTGGATTTTTCCTTACTTGTTGAATAGTATATTTGATGTGAGAATGTGCTATGCTTAATTTATTAAGAATTCTGCTTTTAGATATTGATTTATGAAGTTATGTCAAGAAAATGTTGATGCTTAGTTAGAGACCTATAGGGAGACTCAAATTTTATATGATTTGGGTTTTTCAAGTTTTAACTTGTTTTCTCTCTATATTATAGGATGTATGAGTTTAAGCAATATGCTTTTATATGGTTTATGTGAGGACAATATTGATTAAGTTTAATTATGATTCATTGAATGCATTTTTTAGGTTTATGAATTTAATCAGTCGTATGCGGATGACTTTGATGTGAGTAATGATATGTTGGCTAGTGCTTTGACTGATGGTAAATTGTCATCTTAGCATGCTTATGATTCTTCCACTACACCTAATGCTGATTTTTATGTTTCTTTATTCATTGAAATTGATCGGATTGAAGTCATTCTTTGTTTTAGCATTGTTTCATCCCAAAGGGGAGATTATATTATTTTTGGTGACTGTTCCATTCAGGGGAAGATTTTAAGGTATATGCGTAACTATTAGTCTTGCTTTTTGTCATATTTTTGTCCCAAGGGAGGAGAAATTTGGATGATTGGATAGTGTTTATGTGGGATTATTGTTTCTTTGGATGTTTCTTGAACTCGACATCGATGTTATTCGGAACTCAATGCTTGATTAAGGGGGAGCTCCTATATGTTATATGGACTTAATGTTGTGTGTCCAATTATCTTCTTTAGGGAGGGTTTCACATATGTGACAAAAAATCCAAAAGGGGTATATTGTCAAGACAGGATAGAATATTCCTTAGATTTGGTTGGTTAATTATAGCTGGAGAATTGGCATTTTTAGGTGTGAATTAATGACAATTTTTGTATAATTTGAAGGCTAAAATTAAAAAGCTATTTTAGATAATATTTGGTAAAAAATCGTAAAGAGATAGAACTTTATCTAGTGAGACCTCTTGGGAAATCAAGTGACTTGTGTAGATTTTTGTAATATGTGTATTATGTCTAGTTGTTGGAGTTTTGGGAAGGCCTGTAGTTATTGTTTTAATTAAAAAATCAAGTAAACCTTATTAATTGTTGTGAGCCCTCTATGGTTTGGGTTCATTGACTGATTTTGTGTGAGCTCTTTGTGTGTTGTTGTCGATTGGATGGGTGTGCAACTGTGCTAATTTCATGTTGATAATTAATCTATGTTTTTGCTACAATTTTATTTGGTGAGTGTCATTGATTGTGGTGGAGTACATCTATGATTTTCTCACAGGGTTTTATTTTTTTTATTTTTGTTCTACAACTGGACGTGACCTGGGATGAAGAGAGTATGCTATGTTTCTCTTCTGTTTTTACTATTGAGTGGGTATTTTTTCTGCTGAATTTTATCTCTCTCTTAGCTTATATGATATTTGGTTGTGTTTGGGCTAACATCGTGGTTGGTTCTTGGTTGGGTATTCTTATATTATTCAACAACAAATTGAGGGTTTTCTTGAAATTTCAACTGATATATTTTTTAGTCTCTATATTCCTTGTGCTGTTGTTTCTTATTCATTGTGTGACTTTTTGTGAACTAGTTTGATGATGATTGTGTCGTTGTCGATAGTGGAAGTCGTGTTCGAAAATTCCAGAAGCTAAATATGATAGTATCATTGGCGAAAAACTTTCCAATTTGTCATTAAAGGAGCGACTATTTAGAGAAGTTGCCTTTATTATCTCAAGCGTATTTGTTTCTGTTCGTTATTATTTTTGATCACTTGAGTTGTTTGTTTATTATCTTTATCGTTAAAAGTTGTTAAGAAAATCTTCTATTGAGGTTAGCACGAGTTAATCGTATTAATGGGTGTGAAATATTTTCATGAGTTGTGAGAATGAGGGATAGTGTCGATGGTTGAGTGAGTCTTCTTAGTAAATCCTTGTATAAAACTACTGTCATTAGTGAAAGTATTAAGCTGAGTGAGTGCTTCGCAAACATAGACAAGGTATGCCAAACTGCATTAACAAATTTTGTGTGTTGATTTGTTATTTTTTCATTTAATTTTTATTTTTTAATTGTGCTAGAAAAAATTGTGTCCGAACCAGAATTTTTGCGAACTACTACACTTTTTTGGAAATTTTATGTGATAATTAAATAATATAATATGTGTTAGGTAATAATTTTCAAAATAAGGAGCATCCAAACATTTTTTTTGGGTTACTTGCGAGGTGTCCTATGCGCGATAGCAGTGAGATGCAAGATCCATGCTCTTAGGTCTTAAGCTACTGATTCTGCTTCACTAATGGAGAAGGAGGGGGGTGTCCTCCCTCTAATTCGAACTTGGTTGACTTCCCTCCCCAGGTAAGTTCACCAAAGTCGACGAAGACAAGGGGCAACTCTTCTTTAACACCTAGTGAGATGAAGGCTATAATTGGTGTTAACCAGAATGCCGGTGCTTGGAAACATAAACCCCATATCCATTGTAAAAGGGGATAGCTCAAACATTTTCAAACTGTTATGAAAGAGGGAACCCTTATACCTCCTATCGATCTTCTAAAGGCTAGAGCCAATGTTTGGTCTTCTACTTTGATGGGTGTATTTTGGAACAAAAGGCTTGCATTTCCTGGTGTGCAAACTTGGGCTAAGGCCAGGTGGGGTAAGAGGGGTCTTGAGAAAGTGATGCTGATGGAGGATGACTCCTTCCTATTCTAAGTTCTCATATAAGAATATCCTTAACAAGATCATCGAACAAAGTGCCTAGCACATTCGTGGCCAACCTATGTTCATAAAAAAATGGAAGCCAGGTACTAATTTTGATAGGGAAATATTGATGATTGTCCATTGTGGGTTAATTTTCATAACGTTCCCCTTGAATTCTAGATGATTGAAGGATTAAGTCTTATAGCTAGTTCACTTGGGAAGCCTATAGGTGTGGACACCCAAACAATGAATATGGAACGTATCTGTTTTGTGAGAATTTGTGTTGAGGTTAAAAGAGAGTCAGATTTGCTTGATCGGCTTCTTATTATGAAGCTAAATAAGAAGCCAGGTGATGATGGTGAATTGACAAAATTTATTGTGCCAATTTCCTATCCACTGAAACCCAATTTGGGGAAGAAGAGTTGGCAACCAACTGGAAACATTTTCAAAATAGGGAGTCATGACAAACTTATAGGGACATCAAGTTCTGAGATTTCGAAAAGGGACAAACTTAGTGTAGATGGAAGTTACATGAAGGTGAATGAAAAGTCACCTAATAATGTGTTGATTCTCGATAATCTAGATGTGCAACAAATTAAGGGAGGTGAGCCGAGTAGTATACCTGTAAAAGATAGTTTAAATAGGACAGATGATATTCAACCTTCTAATGTTGTTAGTCCCTTGACAGCAGACAATATGGAACCAACACAAGCTAATGGGGAGGAATCAAATATCTTGAGGACTTTTGAACACACCTTGAAGTCAAATGTGAATTGTTAGATGGAAACAGATGCACAATCAGTGGATGACAAGATGGAAGATGAACCAGGTTTACTGGATGCAGATTTACCAAGCAACCTGCTGCTGCTACAACTAGACAATGACAGACTTGTTAGGATAGGAGAAAGGTTTTATGCCAGTTCCTCTAATCCAAAAGATGATCAACTAGGAGGAAAACTAAAAAGAAGAGGTATTCCCCCTTAGTGACCATTCTAATATGGAATATAAGAGGGTTAACTGACATTTAGCCAAGAATTGAAACATTATAGGATGCTATAATCCATTGATGTACTCTACCTTTATAACTATTAAATGATGTTGAATTTGTTGGCCGATTAAGTGAATCATTGCAATGATGTTATGTAGCTTTTACTATTGTTAATATAATTCCTTTTATTTTTCAAAAAAATTAATTTCAAAATAAAAACACTAAAATAAAAAAGTTTAATGTTAGGAAATCTCAATATATTTAATCTAGACAACTTACCCTTCTTATTTTCATGAAAATTTCTCAAGCAGAAAAAATTAAGATACTCAATTTCTCTCATTTCTTTGTTTATAAAATTATATTTTTGTAAAAAATATTTTTAAAAGAATTTTACTAACAATAAAATTCAAGAGGAAGAGTTCATTCATAACTGATTTATGGACACCATATAACACTTGTCAAAAGATTCCTGTTATAATGGGAGGAAAAAAATAAAGAAAATAATGAAAGATGAGAAAAAATAAATAGTATTAAGAAACTTAAAAATTCTTAATTGCTCTGGCTAAAGATGATCACTTTAGTTATTTTTTATTTCTAAGTATTAAACAACTTAAAAATAGTAGTAGCAATGTTTTTAACCTTCATGAAAATAACATCTCCATTCAGAAAATTGTGAAACATATCTTCCCTTACATGTTCAACACCTAGCACATCCACAAACTTGAACCGTTATATACTTAGGCATGTAGATTATTTCATATAGATGTGTCATTCTATCGAATCATCAGACATAAGTTGTACTTAGATGATTTGGTTACTAAAATATAGGACACTAACATTTTTCGTCACTAAAAGTCCTTCATTCGTTCATGATAATATTTAGCGATGATATTAAATCGTTTCTAAAATCATCGAAAAGTCCCGATAGAAAATACTATAGGTTACGTTTTTACTAAATCATGACGTATTATTTTTTTCTACGAGCTACATACAGAGCGAAAAGACATACGTGACGATACAGAAAATTGTCACCAATAATATTTTAGTACGCTTATTTTTCATCGCTAAATGTTATTAGCTACATTGCTATAAACGTAGCCAATAATATTTAGCGACAAATTTTGAATCGTCATAAAAAATTATCAGCGATGATATAGCAGACGTAACAAAAAGTTTTTGGCTATATTTTTAGAAAGGTAGCTAACAATTTTTTATGACATTTTTCAAAATTTAGTTAAAATTTTTTTAAACAATCTTTTTGATTCAAAATGACTCTTTGTGCTCTCCATTTAAAAAATTAAATAGATATCAAGAAATATAGATTGAATGATAAATTTTAGACATGAAATTTGAATCAAAAGTAATATACATGCTCCATATATATATATCAACTTCCTTGCAATTGTTCAAAATATACCAATGGGCACTTTCAAATTATTCTTTAGTTAACTCTACATATTTTCTGACACCAAGTTGTCTTACTTTTTGGGAGAAAATTGACAAGTCACTATCTTGATCAAAATCAAAGTTACATTCTTATCTATTAAATCTTTTCTCAATGTCATTTAAGTACAACGAACAAAATGTCAAGCATTCATTCGCTATATAAGCCTTTGTAATTGACCCTTTAAGTCGAGTTCTATTACATACATAATGCTTAAGAAAACATAAAAACCTAAAAAATATAAAATATTAACAATTGCTACTAATTAATAACTTAAAAAAAGTAGAATTAATATTGATTACCTTTCAATAGGGAACATCCATTGAAGTTAAACTAGTCCACAAAGTTTTGCTTCGTATGGTAAATGAATCACCAATTGCACTATAAGATCAAAAAATGATAGGGGAATACTAATTCAAGCTTAGATAGAATCAAAGCTATGTCTTTTTTCATTTTGTCAAGTTCTTCACTTGAAGTGTCTTACAACATAATTTCTTAAGAAACTCTCCCAATTGACCCAAAGTTATGAATACATCCTTCGACAAACACCCACATATTCCAACAGGAAGTAATCATTGCAGAAGTACATGAAAATCATGACTTTTCATCCCTAATACTTTTCCCTCTTTAACATTCACACAATGAGCTATATTTGATGCATACCTATCAGGAACTTGACTGATTTAAAAATTGACAAAATGTTTGCTTCTCTTTTTTTTTGACAAGTTATAACAAGTGGGTGGAATAATGTGTGACCTATCATCTCTTCTAATCAAATGCAAATCATTTCTTATATTCATGTTTTCCAAGTGTATTCTAGCTTAACTGTGTCTTACGGCTTGCCATCAATTCCCATCACAGTTCCTAAAATATTCTTACAATTTTTTTTCAATATGCATCACATCAAGATTATGCCTCAATATCAATTTCTTCTAATATGGAAAATTGAAAAATATTCCTTTTTTATTCCAATTGAGCTCAACAACACTTCACTTTCATTTTCTATTACTTTAGTCTTTTCCAAGTGTAATGTCACTCAAAAGTGATAGCTAGTAAACCACATCATCACCAGACAATTGCAAAAGAGTTTCACCTAATTCTAATTTTCCATTAAACAATTTGCTTCTTCGCCATCTATGCCCATGTTCCAAGTAACGATAATGTCTCGTATAACATATTTTACTTTGTAACCTCATTGAATAAGTTTGATAGTTACATGAAGGACAAACCATATATCCTTTAGTGAATCTTAATTAGGACTTTAAAAAGAAAGAACAACAAACACTTAAAATGAGTTATCCCCATCCTAAAAAAGAACAATAAACACTAAAAAAATGAATTTTTATTTCCTTTTATTTTAAGTATTAAAATTCCGTAAGAATTGTAAAATTTATTTACACATTCATCCATACATTATTTTCAATTAAGTATTAAAACTCCATTAGACTTGTAAACTTTGCAAAAAGAACATTACACCTTCCATCCTTCTTTGATTACACATATGTTTAATTTGTAAAGAAAACTTCGACCTTCTAATACGACATTCTAATAACTAAACTTTTTCCAATAACTTTGAATATGATTTAGAATGTAATGTTAAATTCAAATACTAAAACATATGCTCCCAATTATAATAATAAGCAATGAAGTTAATGTGCCTTGATGTTACATATTACGAAACAAACTACTTTGAATCGTAATTCATTCCCTATCAAAACAGAACACTAAAAACCTATGAGAACTTTCATCAAATAAAATAACCAATGTTATCACATTTCATAGAAGAATTGACACTAAATAAATAAGAATGGAATATAACCAGAAGCTTACCGTTAATAAAGTTTTAACAACTTTGTGGTAGTAATGGGTTCACGGTAGTTTGTGAGTGATGAGAACTTCAAAAGAGAGTGAGAAGTGAGAGGAGTATGAGCTGAGAGTCACATTAAAGATTCAAAGTGAACATTAGTCGAACATCTTATAGGTAGCAGTAAAACAAAGTTCCTAACACATTTTCACCTTTAATCAACTCAACACCCATTACCCATATCACAATATTCATTATTATCACTACACACATTCACCGTAGTAATATATGGGCAACACACATGGGTAGAACAAAAAAATAGAGGAATAAACACACCAAAAAGTCCAATAGAACTTTCATCGAACGTCTCATATGCAGTACTCAAACTACTTCCTAATCTATATTCAACTTCAATCAACCCATACAATATGCGTTACTCAACTCACCATGTTTGTTATTATCACACGACACAATCTCCTTCAACCAATACACAACATATACTGACATAACACAAATCCTAAACACAGATATCACCGAAACAACATGTACACAACAATTCCAACAAAACATGAAGATTAAGATGAAGGAATAAACACAACAACACTAAAGGGGTAACTAAAAGCACACAACTATGCTTACCTCAATGGACAAGGATGAGGATGAAGGATTGGAGAGGATACGATGGGAGGAAGAAAGGTAGAAGAGAAAGGCAATGCAAGCGGGGGAAGAAGAAAAACTTCGGCCTTTTGGTTTAAAAATAAAGGAAACAACATCATTTCCTTCCTAAAAGAGACAACATCATTTTCATTTTTCTAAAACGTTCCAATATTTGGTGACACTATTAAAACATGTCGCCAAATGTATGCATACAAAAAATCGTTTAAAAAACAAAAGGAAAATATGTTGTTCCTTATATAACAAATGAGGTTGTTTTCCTTTTATATTTTGAATTGTTTCAACATTTGGTGACTATTTTTAAAAACTTTGCCAAATGTATATATACCATCAATCTTTTAGTGACGTTATGCATAATTTGTCACTAAATATCATATTTGGTGTCGAATTTCTAAAATAGTCACCAAATAGTTTTGATTTTTATGTTTTCCAAAATTTTCTGTAATATATAGATTTGTATAATTAATATATAGTAAATAGAGTTTTATGACACCATTTATATATTGTCAAATCATATATTTTAAAGACACTAATAAGAAAAATTAATTTATTTTGATTTTTATATTTATAGAACTTTTTTCTAATATAAAATTTCTACAAAATGTCACCCAATTTATGTATAGTAAATATAGTTTTTTCACACCACATAAAATTTTCAAATCATATATTTTAAAAGACATTAATAAAAAGAACTAATTAGGTAATAAAATTTAATTTTGTTGTGTTTGTTTTATAAACTTTTAAAATAATAATATTGTTAACTAAATTTGTTTTTACACTTACAATCATTGTCAATAATATTAAATTTGATTACTAAAAATATCATATTAATATTTAATATTGATTTCCATTTTTTGCTATATTACAATTTTTTTAATTATATCGCAATAAATATAATTATATATGGTAATTAATATAATATTATACTAATGCCATTACCAAAGGTCAAGCCAAATGGTAATGGCCTATCATTTCGCAATGATTTTTTGAATTGACGTCAAATGGAATATTTCTTCCGAATTAAACAAAAATGACATCGTTTTGTTTAACTACAAATGATGTCATTTTCTACTAGTTTATTAACACCAAAATAAACCTCACTTCGTTTTTGTGATAGACGTCATATTTCCTCTTCATTTACCTTCTAATAAATGTTGTCCCTTCTGTTATGGTCGTCACTATCGAAGAAATGTTGTTACCTGTGTTGGTATTGTTTTTCTTTTCTATTTTAAAGAACCCTCCTTCTTGGGCTCTATTTTACTGCTACGTTTAGGAGTTTATATGAGTTTTGTGTTCTGTTTATGGTATATATGTTGGACCCTAATTTTTTTTTCAAATTTTGTGATTTGTTATTTAGCTTTTTATTTAGGTTTTGGTTGATTATTCCATTTTCTGATTATTTTTGAATGTAGTCATTATTTAGTGGAATAAATAAAGATTAGAAATTGATGGAAGGATTTGAATTAAGTTTGAATTATTATGGGGAGGTTAGAAGTAAGTTAGCTTAAGGGAATTAGAGACATAAAAGACAAAAGAAGGGACAAGATTGGAAAGGCCAAGTAAGTTAGGGGCAATTTTGGAAGAATAAGCTAAAGATGAGTCTTAAATTAGAAGAGGGAAGAGAGAGTGTTGTGAGAACCAAGGAGAAAGAAGAGAAAAATGAAAATAGGAGAGAAAAAGGGAAGTTTCGGTGAAAAAGGAAGAGAAGAGAAAAGGTATGTAAATTCTTTTCTTCCTTTATTAAAAGAATGGGTTGTATTGAGGATGAAGGAGTTACAGAGCAAAGAGGTTTTCTGGGAAGAAGATGGATTAGGAAAACCCAATTGATTTTTAGGTTTTCTAAAATAGATCTTAAGTTTTCTAACCTAGATGGACTGTGGGTAGGTTAGATCTGAGTTTCATTTGTGTTTATTGTGATTTTTATGATCTTTCTAAAGTTTATAATTTTGTTGGAATGTTGATTTTAAATGGAACCTTGGTTGTGTTAGGAAACTAAGGGAATCCTACCTAAGAGTAAGGGGAAAGGCAAGCTTGACTTGGATTTCCGTAAGTCTATTAGGTGGGTAATATATTTATAGTTATTGTGCAAATAGGGAAAATTCTTGCCTATGTGTGTGTATGTTGTTTGCTTAAAAGTTTATATGCATGAAATTGAAATACTTGTAAATACGTGAAATGCATGTTTCATTGTGGTTATGTTATACCTTGAGAAGGGTTATAACATTTAAAATTGAATGAAAAGAAGAAAAAGTATGAAAATATAAGAATATGAGGAAATAAAAGAAGCATGAAAGTGCAATTTGTGATTGACTAAATTGAGCATAAATTTGATTGTGTTTGGGAGAGAGAGGAACCATTTCGTAGTTATGTGCACGTCTACGTAAGGCCTTTTCCCGACTGCCTGCTTGTGGCATACAAAATCCAAAAAGTGGATTCATTTCGTTCACGGAGTAAACTTTGGTTTCTCTGTTTTGTTCACGAAACCCTCGAGCCAATTGATGCACATTGTATTTTAAATATCCAAGTATGATGCATAATAAAGTGTTATGTTTATTGGCTGAAGTTTATGTTGTGTATTGAGTTTGAATTACATTGATCAATGCTTAAATTTGCATGACAAAAGTAAGAATGCTAGGATTTACTAGATATACATATACATATGCTTGAATATGTGGCCAATTGCCAATGACTATAAATATATTAGCCACTGAGCCGTATAGCTCACCCCATTATTCCCTCCTCAAGTGCAGATCAAGAAGATAAGTGATCCTTGCAAGGCAATTAGGAAACTTCTAAGATAGTAGCTTTTGTCACTAAGTTAGTTGCTCACTTTTGGGATAGCTTCATCAGCATGTAAACATAGAGCATTTAGTATATGTTGTATTTTGGGAGTTAAGCCTTTGTTTAAGAGTATTGTTGTAACTAAGTGATGTATGAATTTCTGTTGCTTGGGCGG
Source organism: Erythroxylum reticulatum (assembly GCA_025504915.1). NCBI lineage: Eukaryota > Viridiplantae > Streptophyta > Magnoliopsida > Malpighiales > Erythroxylaceae > Erythroxylum > Erythroxylum reticulatum. The sequence continues at coordinate 27,698,307 of JANSVA010000009.1, read as the reverse complement.
ATCGGTTAAAAAGGAATACTGAAAAGTCCTCAAGTGTATGCGCATGTTTCTTTGGTAGATGTACAATCTTTGATTTAAGCCTTTCATATGTGTAAAAGTTAATCTTTGGCATCTTTAATTATTAAATGAGAAAATAATTTGTTGTGATTATTAATTTGTTTTTTTTGTTTGTGATTTC
>JANSVA010000009.1:27683392-27698029 GCA_025504915.1 Erythroxylum reticulatum | reverse complement strand
AGCAAATATTCACTATTTATTATTCATGTGCATATATGAATGCATGAATATATCAGAAACACTTTCAATGATTCTAATCCATTCAAAATGACCAAAATACCCTTTTCAATTGGTGAGGGGATATTACAATAGACACTGAACAAATAAGAATGAAAGATAACCAGAAGCTTACCGTTAATAAAGTTTTGACAACTTTGTGGTAGTGATGGGCTCACGATAGTTTTTGAGTGATGAAAACTTTAAAAAGGAGTGAGAAGTGAGAGGATTATGATATGAGAGTGGCATTAAAGATTCAAAGTGAACGTTAGTCGAACATCTTATAGGTAGTAGTAAAACAAAGTTCGTAACACATTTTCACCTTCAATCAACTCAACACACATTACCCATGTCACAATATTCATCACTATCACTACGCACATTCATTGCAGTAACATATAAACAACACACATGGGTAGAACAAAAAAACAGAGGAGTAAAAACACCAAAAAGTCCAATAGAAATTTCATCAGACATCTCATATTCAGTAGTCAAACTACTTCCTAATCCATATTGAACTTCAATCAACCCATACAATATGCATTACTCAACCCACCATCTTTGTTATTATCACACAACACAATCACGTTCAACCAATACACAACACACATGGACTCAACACAAATCCTAAACACACACATCACCGAAACAACATATGCATAACAACACCAACAAAATACAAAGACGAAGATTAAGGAATAAACACAACAACACTAGAGGGGTAACTAAAAACACACAACTATGCTGACCTCATTGCACGATGACGAGGATGAAGGATTGAAGAGGATAGGATGAGAGGAAGAAAGGTAGAAGAAAAAGGCAGTGCAAGTGGGGGAAGAAGAAAAGCTTTGGCCTTTGGGTTTAAAAATAAAGGAAACAACGTCGTTTCCTTCCTAAAAGAGACAATGTTGTTTTCATTTTCAAAAAAATGTTCCAATATTTGGTGACACTTTTCAAAAATGTTGCTAAATGTATGCACACAAAAATTTGTTTAAAAAAGAAAGGAAAATATGTCCTTCCTTACATAAAAAATGATGTTGTTTTCCTTTTATATTTTGAAATGTTTCAACATCTGGGAACTATTTTTAAAAATGTCACCAAATGTATATATACAATCAATCTTTTGGCGACATCACTAAATATCATATTTGGAGACGAATTTCTAAGATAGTCGCCCAATTGTTTTGATTTTTATATTTTCCAAATTTTCTGTAATATATAAATTATATAAATTGGTATATAATTTATATATAGTAAATAGAGTTTTATGACATCGTTTATATATTTTCAAATCATATATTTTAAAAGACATTGATAACAACAATTAATTTCTTTTGATTTTTATATTTATAAAACTTTTTTCTAATATAAAATTTCTACAAAATGTGACCCAATTTACATATAGTAAATATAGTTTTTTCACACCACATAGAATTTTCAAATCATATATTTTAAAAGGCATTAATAAAAAGAACTAATTTATGTAATAAAATTTAATTTTGTCTTGTTTTTATATAAAATTTTAAAATAGCTGTTAACTAAATTTATTTTTACACTTAAAATCATTGTGAATAATATTAAATTTGATTAGTAAGAATATCAAATTAATATTTAATATTGATTTCTATTTTTTGATATATTATAATTATTTTTAAATTACATAGCAATGAATATAATTATAGATGGTAATTAATATTATATTATATTAATTTCATTACCAAAGCTCAAGCCAAATGGTAATGGCCTACCATTTCATAATGAATTTTTGAATTGACGTCAAGTGGTATATTTCTTCCGAATTAAACAAAAACAACGTTGTTTTGTTTAAGTACAAATGACGTCATTTTCTACTAGTTTATTAACACCATAACGAACCTCTCTTCATTTTTGTGATAGTCATCCTATTTCCTCTTCGTTTGTCGTCTAATAAATGTTGTCCCATCTATTATGGTTGTCACTGTCGAAGAAATGTCGTTGCCTATGTTAGTATTGTTATTCTTTTCTATTTTCAAGAACCCTCCTTCTTATGCTCTGTTTTACTGCTACATTTAGGAGTTTATATGAGTTTTGTCTTCTGCTTATGGTGTATAGGTTTTTGTTTATGTTTGTGTTTGGAAGATGGTGAATTGTGTTTCTATGTTGGATGTGTATGGGTCGACATTTTTTTCCACCTTCCATACTTGTTTGAGAAATCACTGGTAGTTGTTCAATGAAATGTCTATTAGAGAATGAATACTACTTTTGCAGTAGATGTTTATGTACATATTTACCATATTATTGCTTTTACACTAAATCTCTACCACTTATAGTATATAGATGTATCCATCAAAATGACTTTATTACAATGTGTTATGAGGCTGTGATTAGACATAAAAATTAAAAGTCAAAAGAGTAGCTCAAAAATAACAACCTAATACTCTTATTCTTAAAAGACTGATGTTAGCTCAAGGTTTATTATTAATGATTTTGAAGATAACTTTATAATATTTAAAAATTTAAATTGGTTTTATTTCCTTGTATAGTTAACGATATAATTCTTAAAAGGAAATGATATCATAGGATAAATGCTTTCTTTCTTGCAGGAGCCTTTTTAATGAACTTACCTTATTTGAAATAATTCCACAATATCCAGAAGGATCTTATTAATCATATAACTTGAACAATTAGCTCCAATATTCTATTAAATCTTTTCTCTTAATGTCTGAATATTGGAAGATTCCAGTATAGATGATATCGAAGATTCGTTAAATACAAAGTCAACTCAGAATAGAAATGAAGCAACAATTAGTTAAAGAAAATGTTTGCTTAAGGAAGAGCCACAATATCTACGAAGAAGTCAGATTTTTGAAATATTTCAACAACATCAATACTTTTGAAAGTTATATCAATATCAAACACCTTGTGCCTTAGAAAGTGAAAACACTATATTGAGAGAGAATGTTATTCTTAAAGTTTAAATATGAGTGTTGCAGGTTGAAAAACCTTGAAAAATATGTATTTATGAGCTTGGAAGGGCTCGTAAAAATTTACTACTTGGAGTTTTTATGGTGAAATACTCAAGTTGGATACTTATAGACTAGACGTAAGTTTCATTATATGTCGAACTAGTATAAATTGATTGTTTCATTCTTTCTCTCTTCTTAACTTTTAAATTTCCTCATTATAGTGTGTGTATTTTCAATTTCTAGGAGGCTCCTTCAAATTTATAGTAGACTTCTTCTGTTTTAACATTGCAAGAGGTTTCTTTTAGCAGGCTCCTTTTGTTTATAGGCTCCCTTCATTTTTAACGTTAACAAACTCCCTTCTTTTTTTTTTAAACATTAGTAGGCTCCTTTTATTTCAAACTTTAACAGGGTCCTTCTATTTATATATTTTTCTGTTGAAAATTTACAAGTTCTTATCGGTTACATAAAGTGATAGTAACTTGCAAATTTTTTTAAGTCACACACAATTCACCCCCCCTTTTGTGTGTGTTTTCTTTGTCATTTGGTATCAAAGCTAGGTTTCATATTTATTATGTTTTACAACACGTGATAGATCATAGCAAACAACCTAAGAATCCTTAAAGGACAATCCATCTCAAAGCCTCCTTATTTCAATGGAAACAACTATTCCTATTAGAAAGAGAGAATGATCATTTATCTTCAATCTGTAGATATCAAAATCTGGTAAGCTATCAAAGTTGGAGCCATACCTCTTGCTATTGATAACATAAAAGTGTGGACTGATGCTGATAGAAGAAATACACAGCTGAATGCAATGCAAGACATCATCTAATATGTGTGATATCTCCAAAAGAGTATGAAAAGATATCCTACTGTTCTACAACAACAAAAATGTGGGACAAACTTCAAGTTAGTTTTGAAGGAACGAATGAGGTGAAGAAATATAGAATAAGTCTTTTAGGGCATAAATATGAAACTATTTGCATAAAACAGGGAGAAACTATAAACGAATTCTTCGAACGTTTCAATAATGTCATCACAACCTTAAAGAACTTGGGTAATATATATCCCGATGATGAGTTTGTAACAAAGATTCGAAGATCACTACAAAAGGAATGAAGACCTAAAGTGACAACTCTAGAAACTACAAGGATCTTGACTCTATCACTCGACTTATCAAGAGGAAACTTGATGATCTATGAAGCTGAGCTTAGGTGAGATGAATGATCCACATACAAAAGAGGAATGGCACTAAAAACAACTAATGAATCAAATCCATCAAACGGTGTTGAAAGCGACACGGAGTTGCAAATAGATGAAGATGACAAATTCAATTTTATGATCAAAAAATATGACTGCTTTTAGAAAAAGAAGCTAATGAAGAAAAGAGAAGGAAACAAGAAAACTGGAAACAACAAGTCCCTATCAAAGGACAACAATAGTAAAGCAACAGATAAAACAATCAAATCATATGCTATCACTACAAGAAGCCTAGACACATAAGACCATAATGTCCTCTTCTTCAAAAGGACAAAATAGAGAATAGAAAACCCAAAAAGTAAACTATGACTGCAACTTGAACAGATGAGGATTTTGAAAACTTTAAAGAAGAAGAGTTTTAAGAAATCAATAAAGTTTGTTTTATGTCTGAATCAGGAGATGATGAGATATATTATTTTGACTCTGATATTAAGATAGATGAATTAAGAGATATATATCATCAACTATATGATCAATATAAAAAATTAACAATATAGTATTTCAAAAAGGTTGAGAATTCCAAAAATAATGACGCATCCTTGACGAATAAGATTAAATCATTAGAATATGAGAATAAGAACTTATTGTCTAAAATTATTTCTCTTAAAAATCATAATAAGCAAAAAATGTCTGAAAAGGAATTCCTAGAACAAAAGATAAGCCTGTTAGAAAATGCTTATGTTAAAGCAAAACAATTAGAAGAAAAAGTTACTACTTTAGAACCTGAAAAAGAGAAATTGGATGGAAAATTCATTTGTTTAGAAAAAGATTTGTCAAATTTTATTGATGGAAGGAATAATATTGATGCAATACTTGGGAATGGTAAATGTGTTTTTGATAGGGCTGGAATAGGATATAATGAAAATAATAATATTATGTCATGCAAAAACTTCTTTAGTAAATTCGGCAATAGCAATAGCCAAAATAGTAAAAAACCTAATAAATGACAAAAACTATAGTAACTCTAATTCATTTGTTTTATGCTCTTACATTTGTAGATATGGTTATATTATTCATTCCTATAACTTTTGGAGAATGAAGAAATTATCTCAAATGTATGTTTAGAGACCAAAAGGTCAAACTACTAACTTAGACGGACCTAGAAAAATTTGGGTACCAAAAATGAGATAATACATTCTGCAGATATGCTTTAGAACATAGAATAGAGAAAATCAATGGATAGTTGATAGTGGTTGTTCGAGACACATGATAGGTGAAATATCACTCGACAACTATATTAAAAGGAAAGATGGAGGTAATGTTGTATTTGCTGACGAAAACAAGGAAAAAGTCACTATAATTGGTAAAATTGGTGACTCTAATTCTGCTTCTATTGTTAATGTTCTTTATGTCGATGGACTGAAACATAACTTGTTAAGTGCAAGTCAATTATGTGATAAGGGCTATAGAATCACTTTCTATGCATCCCATTGTGAAATAATTGATAACCTTAATGATAATATTGTATTTATTAGTCCTACAAATCAAAATATATATTGTGCTTAATTGGAAGACATGGCTTCAAAAAATGATAAGTGTTTTATTTCACTAGAAAATGATTCTTTTATCTGGAATAGAAGTTTTGGACATGCTAGCTTGAGCATCTTATCAAAATTATCCAAAACTGAGTTGGTGAGAGGACTACCTAACCTGAAGTTTGAAAATAATCAAGTTTGTGAAGCTTGTTTAAAAGGAAAACAAATTAGAAGTAGCTTTCCTCCTAAAAATATTGTCTTTACTAACCAACCACTTGAACATGTACATATGGATTTATTTGGTCCTACTAGGATTCAAAGCTTTGTTGGTAACACTACAATTTTGTTTAGATTATTATTCTAGATTTACATGGGTTTATTTCCTATCAAATAAGGATAATGATTTTGAAGTTTTTTAGAAGTATCCTAGAAAAATTCAGATTGAAAAATAGTATTGCATTACATCAATTAACAGTGATCATGAAGGAGAATTTGATAACAGAAAATTTGAAGATTTTTGTAATTAAAATGGCATAAATTATAATTTTTCATGTTTAAGGACTCCTCAATAGAATGGAGTTGTTGAGAGAAAAACAAGTCCTCTTTGATATGGCTAGAATAATGATGTGTGAAAGTGGAAAGGATGAAAATCGAATATTGCTTAATTTTGAGCATTTAGTTGCAAGTGCTTCATTCTAAATAATGGAAAAGACAACCTTGGAAAGTTCAATACGAGATCAGATGAAGCTATTTTTCTGGGTTATAGTACTACTAGTAAAGGATTCAGATTTTATATTAAAAGAACAAAGAGGATAGAAGAATTAATACATGTAGTATTTGATGAAGCACGATCCTCGACAATAGTAGCTGATTTAGATGATGAAGAGAATCCTTTGATTCTTGAAAATACATTACAGACTCAAACTACACCTATAGTACCTTCAGAATTACAAGATAAAGAAGGTCCTTCTAAAGCGAGGATAGAGCAGGCTTCTTCATCTCAATAGGAGCCTATGTAATAAAGAATATCAAGAGAATGGAGAGGTCTTGATACACATAAACACATTCTACTAGATCCCTCTAAAAGTCTAAGAACCAGATCATCCTTCAAAAACAATCATGTTTCTCTCATCTCACAATTAGAACCAAAGACCATTGAAGAGGCTCTTACTGATGAAAATTAGGTTTTAGTTATGAAAGATGAATTAAAATAGTTCGATAAAAACAAAGTTTGGAATTTAATAGCTCATTCAAAAAATAAGTTAATCATTGGAACTCGTTGGGTATTTCAAAACAAACTTGAAGAAAATGGTAAGGTGGTAGGAAAAAAAATTAGACTTGTAGCTCAAGGTTATAGTCAATAGGAAGGTATTGATTTTGATTAGACTTATGCACCTTTTGCTATAGTACAATCAATTAGAATTCTACTTGCTTTTACATGCCATAGAAGAATTAAATTATTTCAAATGGATGTCAAAAGTGCCTTCTTAAATGGATATATTAATGAAGAAGTCTTTGATAAGTAACCTCCATGTTTTAAAGATGAAAACCATCCTGACTATGTGATGAAGTTAACTAAACCTCTGTATGGTCTAAAATAGGCTCCTTGAGGATGGTATGATAGGTTAAGTAACTTTCTGCTTGAGAATAAATTTGAAAGATGAAAGGTAAATAAAACCTTATTTATTAAGAAAAAGGAGAAGGATTTACTCATAGTGCAAATAATATATTGATGACATCATATTTGGTGCTACTAATTAATCTTTCTATGAAGAATTCTTAGCCTTAATACAGTGGAAGTTTGAAATGAGTATGATGGGAGAACTATCGTTCTTTCTCGGGTTGCAAATTAGGTAAACAGAAAAAGGAATCTTCATTAGTCAAGATAAATACAGGAACTCATCAAGAAATATCATTTTGAGAATGCAAAACCGATGGGTACTCTTATGTATACTGGAACAAAACTTGATAAGGATGAAGAAGGCAACGCTACAATGAGACAAAGTATAGAGGAATGATTAGGTCACTACTATATCTTACAAGCTCAAGACAGACATTATATGTAGTGTGTGTCTTTAAATATACTTTTAATCAAATCTAAAAGAAAGCCACCTTTAAGCAATCAAGAGGATCCTTCATTATCTTCTCAAAACTATGGACTTTGGATTGTGGTATCCAAAAACTGATTCATTTAACATAGTTGGCTATTATGATGAAGATTATGCAGGTGTAAAGTCAATAGGATAAGCATCAGTGGACACTGTCATTTTCTTAAAAAATGTCTAGATTGTTGGTCTTGCAAGAAAAAAAATTGCACAACACTTTGTACAATTAAAGCAAAATATATAGTAGTTGCTAGCTATTATGCTTAAATCTTATAGATGAAACATCAACTCTAGGGCTTTTCTTTGAACTTTGATCATATTCCTATACTATGTGACAATACAAGTGCAATAAATCTCTCTAAGAATCTTGTGCATTATTTTAGGACTAAGAATATGGAAATCAAACATCATTTTCTTAGAGATCATATTTTAGAAGGAACCATTGATCTTTTGCATGTTGAAACTAAAAATCAAGAAGTTGATATCTTTACTAAACCACTTTCTGAGGATAGATTTAATGTTTTAAGAAAAGATCTTGGTATGTGTAGATTATCTAATATTAACTTTGTATGAAGATTCTATGCTACTTCTCTTTGCAAATATTAATAGGCTCCTTTTAATATACTTTTATAATAGGCTCCTCTTAGTTTAATAGGGTAGAATACATGTGTCTTAAAAAGGTAGTTATTAAATAGCATCGTTTCAGCTTGTAAAATGCACGCGCCGCTTTGACAACTTTCTATACGTGATTGACAGAAGATACATAGATGATTACACCTCCTTAATAGTATGTATGATTGTTCATCTTCACATGAAATCAATGCTTGAGAACCATTTAGTATATCCTAAAAAGATTTCTTCCTTCTACTAACCTTCATCCTTCTTATAAGCATAAATTTTCCTCTTTGCACCTTAGCTCTCTGTTTTTTCTCAAATCTCTTAAATCTTATTAAGCTTACTTACAATGGCACGAACAAAATCCAAGGGACAGAAGAAAACCTTGACTATCAATGTTAGTCAAGGCGAAACTCTCTGCAATAAACAAGAGTCTGAAACTCTTGTTTTTTAGTCTTTCTCTTTGTCGCTAATAGTAAGATCATTAAGCGCCCCCCTAAACTATTTATTTCACCTTTAAGACTAAAGTTTATGTGGCACCTATTTAGGAGATTCCATATGAGAGAAAGAGAAAGATTTTGGCTATATTGTCTTTAGAATTAAACTCTGATTCATCTGTCGAACACAATGAAACAATAATTAAGCAACAATATATCGTTGACTCTAATGAAGAAGGTTCTAATTATTCAAACCTTAACTCATTAGAAAATATCTAGAAGAAGAAAGGAAGAAGAAGAAAAAGAATAAGAAAAATCTTCTAGTGAGGGGGAGCCAATAAGAAAAGTAAGTTTTCATTCTCCTTCTACTAACCTTCATCATTCCCATAAACACCAATTTTCTTCTTTGCACCTTAACTCTCTGTTTCTGCTCAAATCTCTTAAATCTCATTAAGCTTATTCACAATGGCATAAACAAAAACCAAGGAATAAAAGAAAACCTTAACTCTCACTATTAGCCAGGGCGAAACTCTCCGTCATCAATAAGAGTCTGAAACCCTTATTTTTTTAGTCTTTCTCTTTGTCACTAATAGTAGGATCATTAAACACCCCTACTAAAACTATTTCTTTCACCTTTAAGCCTCAAGTTTCTGTAGCACTTATTTAGGAGACTCCATACGAGAGAAAGAGAAAGATTTTGGCTATATTGTCTGTAAAATTAGACTATTATTCATCTTCCGAACATAATGAAACAATAATGAAGCAGCAATATATCTCTAACTCTAATGAAGAAGGTCATAATTATTCAAACCTTAGCTCATTAGAAAAAGAACTAGATGAAGAAAGGGAAGAAGAAGAAAAAGAAGAAGTAAAATCTTCTAGTGAAGGGGAGCTAATGAGAAAAATAAGGTTTCATTCTCCTTCACTATCGTTGCACATTATCTCTTAGCCTACTCCCATTTTATCTACTATGTCTTTCCAAACCTTTGCACCATCATCTACTACTCCACAACCTGATTCCAAAGATAAGAAATTACCTGAAGTACACTAGATTGTTAATGATGATGGTTCAGATGAAGAACTAGTCCATTTAATAAGACATCCACGAACTAGAGGAAGTGTTGCAAACCAAGCTGAGAAAGTTATTGAGGAAGAAAAAGGCCTTAACGCTGAATAGAGTGAAGAAGAAGAATCTCAAAAGAGAAAAAGGGAAGAAATAAGAAAATACAAAACGCTTATGGTTGAAGAGAAGATTAAGGACCCCATTGTTAGGGACGAGAAATTTTATAACGAAGCCTTATTTAAAGAAATTCCAAAAGCTAAAACGTAAAAATTGAAGAAACAAAAGAAAGGAGAGTCTTTAGCATTGTTCAAGCTATTTCATCCAATGGAAGCTGAAACATGATACAAAATGCGCTACAAGAAGCGAAAGGTGGTTGCTAGATGCATTTTGCCTCCCCTCCTGTTTAACGACATTAGTATTCCCATCTCTTCTCATTTTCTTATTATTGGTTGGGAATTTTTTTTGAATTTGAATGAGACATTATGTAATGATTTAGTTAGATCATTTTACACATATGAGAAAAGATGAAATTGATGGGAAGTTAACAATTATCTCTTGGGTACGTGAGTGTGAGATCTTCATTACTGAGGAAATCTTGAGAAACATACTGATTATAATTCCCATATGCAGAAATGACCTTCCTTGTCATAAGTGGGGCATTACTGATCTTGATTTGGGAGAAGTTGTGAAACTTTATTTACTTGCGCACTAAGAATGCCCATGAAGGGAGACCCTGGGGTACACACTTGGACTTGTTACCACGATGCCTTGCATCAATATCTGTTACTTCAATTTTTCTATGTAGTAGTTCAGTGGAAAGATGCAGTCTCTTGGATATATATGGAGTGCATAATCTTTTGAGGGGCAATAAGATGAAACTCCTAGCAATGATCCTGCGATTTATGGTAGACAAGGGAAGTCATAAGAATACCACTGATGATTTATCGTATGGGATGCTATTAACCAAGATTTTTGCCTATTATAGAGTATCTTTTGACAATCTGGATTGATATGAACCTGTAAAGTTCCATTCACCTATACCTACCAATTCAGATACTGGAAAAAAAATGTATGGGTGGAGAAGAAAATAGAAAGAGCAGTAGATCTCTTGGATCCTACCTTACAAAAATTAACCGCTATCACACTCCAGAACACACATTATCTGATCCTTCAACAACTAAGGTACATTCTCTTTAATCAAGATCAAATGAGTAGCCAGATTGATAACATGCAAAATCAAATTCTTGACATACAGATTATGCTTTGAAATTTTTTGAATCTCTTAAATAACTTTGTTGTTATTTTTACTTAGTTTATTTTTATATTCTTGTGTTACTTTTTTTTGAAATTTTAGTTATTTCCCCTCTATTTTTTGAGAATGAAAAAAAAGGGAGAATTAATGATATATTTGCTTTTGATGATATATCTATGATACATGCTTTATATATTTTTTATAACTATTCAAATATTGTTGAACTGAATTTGTGAAGTTTAAATCTGGTACAAATGATAGGCTCCTTCCTTTAGATATTGTAAGAAAGGCTTCTATTGTAATAAAGTCTTCTTCTAATCATGATTGTGAGAAATAACATATAAAGTTCACATATATCACTCAAAATCCTTTATTATTATTTAAATTTTAAAAATATATCTATTATTTCTAGACATCATCAAAAAGGCGGAGATGGTTAGTTCAAGGTTTATTATTAATGATTTTGATGATAACTTGATAATATTTCAAATTTTAAATTGGTTTTATTTCCTTGTATAGGTAACAATAATGATATCATAGGATAAATGCTTTATTTCTTGCGAGAACCTTCTTAATGAGCGTACCTTATTAGAAATGATTCCACAATATTCGGAAGGACATTTCTAATTATATAATTTGAACAATTAGCTCTGATATTTTGTCAAAAATTTTCTTTTAACGTCTAAATATTGAAAGATTCCAGCAGAAATGATATCGAAGAAGCTTTAGATACAAAGTCAACTTATAATAGAAATGAAGCAACAACTAGTTGAAGAAAATTTCTACTTAAGGAAGAGCTACTACATCTGTGAAGAAGTCAGATTTTCAAAACACTTCAGTAACATTAATATTCTTGAAAATCATATCAATATCAGACACCTTATGCTTTAGAAAGTGAAAACAATCTTTTGAGAGAGACTATTATTTCTTGAAGTTTACATTGAGCAAACCCTTTATACATTTTTTGTTGAAAGCTTGTAGAGGCTTATTAAGCACTACGAGTGTGAAAGGTTGAAGAACTTTGAAAAAAAATGTACTTGTAAGCTCGGAGAGGCTCGTCAAAAATTTAAAATTTGGAGTTTTTATAGTGAAATACTCAAGTTAGATACTTGAGAACTGAACTTAGGCTTCGTTATAAGCCGAAGAAATATAAATTTACTGTGTCCTTCTTTCTCTCTTTTTAATTTTTAAAGTTCCTCATTATTGAGTGTGTGTTTTCAATTTGTAAGAGGCACCTTCAAATTTATAATAGGCTCCTTCAATTTTAACATTGAAAGAAGTTTCTTTTTAATAGGCTCCTTTCATTTTTAACGTTAATAAGCTCCTTTCATTTTTAAACGTTAATAGGCTCCTTTTATTTTTTTTAACATTAATAGGCTCTTTTCATTTTTTAAATGTTAATTGGCTCCTTTCATTTTAAACTTTAACAGGCTCCTTTAATATACATATTTTTCTCTTCAATTTTGGCAGGTTCTTATCGTTTACATAAATTGATAGTGACTTGCAAATTTTTGTAAGTCACACACAATTCACCCCCTTTTGTATGTGTTTACTTTATCAACCAATTTTTTTTACCATATACACATTTGAATTTATTAAATATATATTTTATGAAAACATATATATAATGGAGTACCTCAAAACTAAAAAAATAATTATTAAGATAAATTAAAGTTGCATCACAATTACACAACTATTTACATTGGAGGAATTACAAGGGATGTTTATATACACAGAAGTAATCATATTTTGGAGCTGCAATGGATGTTAATGTATCCCTTAAACATAGTGCATACACATTTAACATTCTTAACCTCATCATATGAAGTATTCTCACTTGATAAATTATAAAATTAACATTACTAGAATGTTGGAACATTTAAATAACAAGTCTGACATTGACTTTTTTAGAATAAAATTGTTAATGTTAATTCATCGTGGAATGTCGACGTGGTAACTAGTTTTCAATGGCAAAAATGGGTTCAGTTGGGAGGAATGTGAAAAAATTCTCCCAAATGAAGAACAAATCGAAGCAGAACAAATCTTCTCATCAAACACTAATCACCCCTGGCCACTATAATCGATCTTCTCCTTCAAGGTTTTTAGCATCATCTAAACTACCTCTCTTTCTTTATTATCAGTATCTCATTTTCTATTATGAAGCTATTATATGAACATCTAATTTATATACTATACGTTTGTAATAAGCTTCCTAAAATCTTCAAGATAACATAGATGGAAATGGAAGGGGTGGCGATGTCCCAATGGTGCGTACAGTATTAAGGAAATTGGTTATTTTAAAATAGTGGTGTCTTGCAAAAATTATGTCTGTTCATTGTGACGATGGTGGAGTCTATCAGTTTGATATGCATTTGCTTGAATTTGGGTTCCTAATAATGTTTGATTTAGTTTTGATTGTTCTATACTGTTTGCTCATTAACTGCAATGCATGTTATGTTTGGTTCATCTAATATAATCATGTATACTGCATTTGGGAAATCATTCACTGTATCTTTTGCAAATTTAGTTAAAGTAAAGAAGCGTTTAGAAGAGGGTGTCAATTTACCAAACCCTGAGGGAAGATCTTTAACTATTTCAATTGATGGCTTAGAATGTGTAAGGAGCCTTCTTGGTAATCCTGATATTGGAAACCACTTTACCTTTTCTACCAACTCTAATGTCACTTGGAATCTTAAAAAATAATTATTTCTTTTCCTTTTCAATAGAATATTAGGCGTGAAGCTTTATTTATTATTTTATCTATAAGAATTGTTAAACTTATAATTAACATCTTGTTAGTACTTATAGACCATATATCATTATACTATATTGCTTATCATATTTCAATATTTATATTTATTATTATTTTATTGTCAATAGATATTAATGTTAAGAATAGTAGTAAACTTAAAATTATGATATTTTGATCTTATTAACATTAAAATTTTACATATGTTTATCTTTTTATGTATAAAAATATTTGCTTTTTCAAATTTAAAATTACCTATCATGCATGTGTTTTTCAACAATATATTTAAAACTTAGAAAATTTTTTACAATTCTTTAATGTTCCATTCTTTTTGTATATATGAACAAAGGTGTAGTACTATATACAACAGGCATCATTAAAGAATCATTTGTATACAAATACATAGACATAAACAAATTTATAGAGTTTGATTGCTTTAGCCATTTGAACAAATTTATAAAGAAGGCAAATGAAAATATATGAAAAATCATATAAATGTCAATTGGGGTTTTGGGATCTAAGCAATATTCTTATCTTATGTATTCTCCACCAAATAAATAGTGAAATCTCTCTACAGTGGACATAGGCCTAAAGTTTGCCGAACCACTCTAAATATCATGTCTCTATGTAACATCCCATCACCGATGGGAAGGGTAAAATAGTAAATTGGAACGGGTTATGAGTGTGTAAACTCATCTCG
>JANSVA010000009.1:27671613-27683292 GCA_025504915.1 Erythroxylum reticulatum | reverse complement strand
CTAACAAAATAATTATTAAGATAAATTAAAGTTGTGTCATAATTACATAACTATTTACATTGGAGGATTCTGCAAGGGATGTTTATATACATAGAAGCAATCATATTTCAAAGATGCAAGGGATGTTAATGCATCCCTTAAATATAGTGCATACACATTTAACATTCTTAACCTTGTCATATGTAGTTGTCTCACTTGATAAATAATAAAATTAACGTTACTAGAATGTTGCAACATTTAAATAACAAGTCTTCCATTAACTTTTTTAGAATAAAATTGTTAATGTTAATTCATCGTAGAATGTTGACGTGGCAACTAGTTTTCAATGACATAAATGGGTTCTACTAGGAGGAATGTGACAAAATTCTCCCAAATAAAGAACAAATCGATGCAAAACAAATCTCCTCATCAAACACTAATCACACCTTGCCTTCTATAACCAATCTTCTCCTTCAAGGTTTTTAGCATCATTCGAACTACCTCTCTTTCTTTATTATCTGTATCTCATTTTTTATTATGAAGCTATTATATGAACATCTGATTTGTATACTATCTGTTTGTAAGAAGCTTCCTCAAATCTTCAAGATAATATAGATGGAAATGGAAGGGGTGGCGATGTCCCAATGGTGTGTACAGTATTAAGGAAATTGGTTATTTTAGAATAGTGGTCTCTTGCAAAACTGTGTCTGTTCATTTTTGGTAATGGTGGAGTCTATCAATTAGGTATGCATGTGCTTGAATTTGGGTTCCTAATAACGTTTGATTTAGCTTTGATTGTTCTATACTATTTGCTCATTAACTGAAATGCATACTACGTGCGATTCATCGAATACAATCATGCATACTACATCTAGGAAATCATTCACTGTATCTTTTGCAAATTTAGTTAAAGTAAAGAAGTTGTTAGAAAAGGGTGTCAATTTACCAAACCATGAGGGAAGATCTTTAACTGTTTCAGTTGATGGCTTGGAATGTGTAAAGAGCCTTCTTGGTAATCCTGACATTAGAAACCGCTTTACTTTTTATACCAACTCTAATGTCACTTGGAATAAAAAAATAATTATTTCTTTTCCTTTTCAACGGACTATTAGGTGTGAAACTTTATTTATTATTTTATTTGTAAGAATAGTTACACTTCTAAGTAACATCTTGTAGTACTTATAGACCATATATCATTATACTTTATTGCTTAACATATTTCAATATTTATATGTTTTATTATTTTATTGCCAAAAAATTTTAATGATTAAGAATAGTAGTAAACTTAAAATTATGATATTTTGATCTTATTGACATTAAAATTTTACATATGTTTATCTTTTTTGTGTATAAAAAATATTTACTTTTCAAATTTAAAATTACCTACTATGCATGTATTTTTCAACAATATATTTAAAACTTTGAAAACATTTTACAATTCTTAAATGTTCCATTCTTTTTGTATGTATGAACAGAGGTGTAGTACTATGTACAATAGGCATCTTTAATGAATCATTTGTGTATAAATACATAGTTATAAACAAATTTATAGAGTTTGATTGCATTAGTTATTTAAACAAATTTATAAAGAAGGAAAATGAAAATATATGAAAAATCATATAAACGTCAATTATAATTAACCTTAGGATTATTAAGCACATTTATCATTAAAGATTATCCTTTTAACATTATTATTTTTAAGAATACTATTACACACAAAAATTCATCAAAAATTTCCTAAGAAATATATAAAATATAAAATCACTATTGGCAAAATTTTGAAAATTCGTCACAAAATGTCTACTTTTTAAAGACGATTTAAAATTGTCGCCAAAAGTAGAACTTTTAGCAATGAATAATATGAATTGTTGCATAAGGTTCTAGTACCAATGACGAACTAAGTTTGTGGCGATTCTCAAAATTTGTTGGAAAAAACATTTATTTAGCGATGATTTAAGACATCGCGAAAAGATTTACTTTTTGCGATGAAAATATAGTTAACGCTAACAACTGTCTTTTAGTGACGATTCTGAATTCGTCGCCAAAGGCGTTTTTTGTTTTAGTGAGCAACAAAGGAAAGAAGATTATGTTTTGAAATTAATAAATAATAATAAAGAAAAGAACATTGAAAAAGGGAAACTATGTTTTCAAATTAGTTAGTGCTTAAGAAAAAGACATTACTAAATGTAAATCTAGGCGCATTTATCACTGAACGTTCTCATAAGTTAATTTTTCATTGAATAAAAATAGAGATAACTTCTTAACGGAAGTTATATGAATAAAACAATCTACTTGTAGAACTCCATAACCCAATAGTTATTGACAAAGCATTTGAAATCAATGCCTGAGAATCCAGCTCTAATTGCCAAGGATAAGAATTAGTGTTTGGCTTGCTCTTTTCCTCCTGGACTTTGTGTCATCAAATGCACATCTAGTTGAGCCATAAATTTTTCAGTAGCACTAGTTTCAGGCACAACTGGTAAAATACCTTCAACAGCAATCACCTTTCCATTTTCGGGAATAGCTTTGTAGCAATTTTGCAACAACTTCAGACACTGCTCATCCCTCCAATCATGAAGTATCCACTGCCAAGGATTGTCGCTCCAATTGTGAGGTATCCACTGCCAAGGATGGTAGCTTAGTCGATTTTCTACTGGCAAGCATCTCCATTTGGAAAACTTTGAAACGTATCTCCTCCAACATGTTCAACACCTAGGACCAACATAAACATAAATGTTAGATATACCCAGGCACTGACAGAGATACACCACTAGGCCCCCCAAAATTTTAAAAAAATATTTTTTATTTTGAATATATATATATATAGATACAAGAACGAAATTATTTAGGGGTTAATGGTATATTGGGCCCCCCAAAAATTAAAAAAATAAATATTTGGGCCCTCCTACTTTAAAATCAAGAATCAACTGTCACTAACAAAGCTAGAAAAGCTAGTTGAAAAAGATGTAGGTAAGTGCCTATCTCCTCCCTTGGGATAATCAATACCAAAAAAAGCTCATGATCACGGGAAGAAGTAGAACGAAGAACTTGTTGTTTGAGCTTTTGCAGAGCAGTCATACCTATATGAAAAAAACCTTCAATGCTATCAATCTCAGCAAATAAGGAGGCATAAGTATTAGCATTAGGTGCAGCAAGTTGTGTAAAAAAAATCAGACAAAGAATATGGCAAATAAACCATCGGAGCTTGCTTTTTGACATTAAGAATTCGAGGAGAGATATGCAATAGACACACAAGCCTCTTGCTGCTTTAGATTTTTCTCAAATAGTTAATGAAACATAATTTGCGTGGCCAATATTTGGTGTCATAGAGTCATATCATCATATGCAACTGAATAGTAAGAAGTAATAACTCGTAATATATAGAAATTGTCTACCGATCTTCTGCTTAGTACACAATCTCTTTGTTAATTTAACACCTTGCATTCATCATTGATGAACTTAATTAACAACCCATCATCACAAAGCTGACTAATACTCATCATCGATCCACATGAAGCACATTTTTGAAATAAGGCAATCCATTTTAGACAATTTTGCCCTTTTTCTAAGGAGTTGGACAACATGAATTACATTTTTTGGTTTTTAAATAATTTATCGGTTAAGTTGTGCATTTGATTCAGATAAAGATAATAAAATGACCCAATAAATGATCTAGATTAGTAGGTCGAAGTGCGGGTGAAAAATGAGTCTCAATTAGTGTAGATCGGATCCATATCGTTCTTGTGATGGGGAAGCCCAAAATGGAAGCTATATAAAGGTTATTGTTTGCGCGTGGTTTGCGTGCACACGTCGATGTTAGCACGTGTCGTGTATGCAGAGACCAGTGTCACGCGCATTGATGTGGCGGTTCATGTCAGCGACTGACGTCAGTAGCTACAGTAATTGCAAAAAAAAAGAACACAAAAATTATAGATTTTTCGTAAGGGTACCTAGGGGTGTTTTGGATTAGTTTCTGGGTCCGAAAAATTTATAAAGTAAAATTTTCCATTTTTCTGGATTTATTACATTTGTAATAAATTAAAGCTTAACTCTAGAAAAAGGAATTAAGGTATTTTGGATTCAATTTTGAGTGAGTTTTCATGCTTCGGACATCGTATGAGGGAGATACATGAGGTTCTTGTGTCTCGGGTCTCATGTTTAGTGTTCGGGATTACATAATAGTCAATTGGAAAAGGAATTAAGACATTCTGAAGCCATTTTTAAGTGAATTTTTGAGCAATGAACTGGCCATAAGGGAGATACATGAGGTTCTTATGTCTTAAGTGGTCGGTTCGATATCCGTTGACGCACGATAGTCACTCTACTGAGATTTTTCTTTTATAAAAGTCTCAAATAAAGTTTTCGAAGAATGTCTTCAGCACGAGTGTGACAATGAGAGTGTGCATTCAGATTTTGCATTTATTAATGTTACATTGTCACATACCATATGCAGATAAAGAATGTGAGGATAACATAAAGATATATCCCTCGTATTTGTGGACTTTTTGGGTGTTGATGAGAATGTAGTCACCAAAGTGGCATTTCAAGTTAGCATTTTGAATTGTTCTACTTGCATGATTGGGAGATGTCTCTGATTTTATGTTTGGTTATTCTGCCCAAAGGTGTTGAACTTACAAAATATTTTGAGACGTGCATAAAGGCATTAGATAGAGGAAAGTTATTGCTCAAGTGATCTATTCATCCAAAGGTGGTAGTGTCATGAGAGTTGATGATTTGTACTTTGATCACTTTTATGTGTGAAAGTCTAATTGCATATATTATGTATTCAGCTCAAAGGTGTTTCATAATATGTGATCAAATTTTCAGTAAATATACTATTCAATGGCTTTAGTACCGCAGTTATCTTACATTTGTGCTGATTTAAAATTATCATCTTGAAGTCACCTTTTCAGTCATCTAAATCAGTGTCACCATTGAAACCCTATCCGATTTCAATTTAAATAAGTGGACAGAGGATGTAATGAATGTTATGGAAATAGCTATGGTTGATATAACCATAAGGACGGATAGGTCGTCTCCACCTACATCTATGAACTCGAGAGTTCACAAAACAGCCCATGAAGCCTGGGATTAGTCTAATAGATTATATCTGATGACCATTAAGAGATCCATTCCTAACCATTTGCAAGGTGGACTTTCGGACACAAATATAGCGAAGGAATTTCTTGATAATATCTTCCAGAGGTACATAGTCTCATCTAGTGTTGAGACAAGAAGTTTGATGAAAGAATTATTCTCTATAAAGTATATAGGGGAAAAAGGGAGTAATGGAGTACATATTGAGAATAATTTATTTTCACAATAGATGAAGATGTTGGGACTTCAATGCTTTGATAGCCTATTGTGTTGCTGAGGAGGAGAAACTCAAGTTTGCTACTCCTACAGGCGTCGAAGTAATTTAAAGGAAGACAAAGATGAAGCTCGAAGGTAGAAAGTTCAAATCTTTTCCACATGTTGACATTGGTCAAACCAGTTCTAGTGAAGGTCCTGGGGATATAAAGAAACTAGTAGTATGAGGTTTAAAGGAAAGATTGAGACCATTATGTTATTCTTTGGCTTGTCAATTTATGAATCTAATTTGTGATAGTTGCATTAGGTACGTGGTGGCTATTTAGTGGAAAATCTGATCAAGGTGCTTCCACAATACAGTGGTTCATATCTAGGATAAAGCCAAATAAAGGGAAGGAGGAACTGATGAATATGTACTGAACTTTATTGTAAGGTTCATTTGATTTTTACACGACACATTTTATATGTGATCTTTTGATCAATTTTGGACACTGAAGGTTGACATTTTGCATTTAATATTTCTATTGTACAGTTGTTGTTTCATGCAAAATGTAATGGTACAACTTTCTTGTCATATGGTTTATATAGAATGTGTCTTATCCCAAATTAGACAAAATGCTTCTTTGTATCTTGTTGAACAAGTTACGAAATGAAGGACCTTGATGAATGAGAAGTCATACATAGTGTAACATAAAAGTTTAAACCACATTTTTAGAGCTAGGGTTGAGAGATTGATTAAGGAAAGCATTTCTTAATTCTAAATTATGATGATTTGGGAACATATGCTGACTGGTGCAGGGGTAAGTTGACTAATAAGGATGTTTAGATTAACTCATGCTTCTAACTTGTTGAGTCTGATATATAAAGATATAGGAAGACCTTATACAATTGCATTGTGCAATTCTGAAAGTATTATGACATTTCTTGATGATTATTCCCATGATAGTTATGTGTTCTTAGTTAAAGACTGAAGGTTGAGAACCTATTGGGAAAATTTAACAAGATGGTCAGATTTGACCATGGAGAAGAATATCATGGCAAACATGTTATTTAGGACTTTAAAAGGTCTGTTTTATAGATATATGGAATTAGTTAGAATAGTGACTTAGTTCACTATGCCAAGTACTTCTAAAAATGATGTGTTGCCGAAAGACATGACTGTACCCTAAGGGACTTGAAGAAGCCAATGCAGAATATGATTAACCTACCTAATTATCTAAAAGTTGGAAACTCAGCCTTGCACACATTAATGTATGGGGATGCCTTACTGAGGTAGTATAATCCTTATAAAAAAAATATTGCATGCTCATCCCTTCATTTCCATTTAGTAGAATATCTCGACCACTTTAGGGCTACAGATTTTACTGTAGAGAAGGGGGGACTAGAATAGTGGAATCACAAATAGCTAAGTTTCTGGAATACCATATCTAGGATGATAGTGGGCCCTTTGACTTTTCGAAGCAGGGAAGATACTATAGTTATCATGTAACTGTTACTCATACAGTTAGATCTGGTAGATCTAGGACTTTGTACCGTGCCTATACAAGAATAGGAACCCATACCTGAAGGCACAGAGGTTCCTGGGGGTACAAGTTCTAATACAGTTAAGTAAATCCATTAAAGTGAGACAACCTACTATCCCATCTGATTACATAGTCTATCAGATGTACTAGACTATGTTATTAGACATATTACGGATCCATTTACTTTAACAGAAGCTATTTCTGGACCCAATAAGGATGTGTGGTGGGATGCAATGACTGACAAGATGCAAACTATGCAGTAGAGGAACATTTGGGAGCTAGTTGATTTCCATCAGGAACTGCAAACTTGTCAGTTGTAATTGAACTTTTGGACCTAAAGAATTTCAAGATAAACTTCAGCGGTTTATGGGCTCGCTCAGTTGCTTGATGGTTCATTCAGGGAAAAAGGTTGACTTTATGTTATCTTTTCTCTTGTATCCTCGTAGGATACATTTTGAGTGATTAAGGCAATTATAGCTCATGATGATATAAAGTTACATCAGATGACTGTCAAAACTGCTTTCCTGAATAAAGACCTTTTATGATGTGGTCTATATGGTACAATCTGTAGGGTCTCAATATCCAAAAAGTACTGACATGGTTTCTAAGTTATGTAGATCAATATATGGTTTACAATAAACCTCCTAAAAGTGATACCTTACATTTGAAGAGGTTGTGGCCTCTTCTAGCTTCTTGGAAAATAAATTCAAAAAGATGCCTCTACTTGAGGTCAAAGGTAGCAAAGTTATCTTCTTATTACTATATGTGGATGATATATTACTCACTTTAAATCACTCGACCATGTTCTATAAGGATAAGCAACTTTTGGTCAAGAATTGACATAAAGGACTTTAGTATAACATCTTCTTTCCTAGGTATTCAAATTCTTCGGGATAGATCTCAACACTTATCAAACCTATAGAATGCATACATTGAGTATGTGTTACAAAGGTTTAATACAGTTAATAGTAAACTTGTCGTAGCACCTATCTCTCATAGTGAGAGATAATCTTTGGTATAGGATCTAAAAAATAAAGTAAAGAGAGACGTTATAAGGAATATTCTGTATTCTAGTATGGTTGATAGCCTGATGTATGCTCGGCTATATACTAGTGAACATTTAGATAGTGAAGAGAATCAAGGATTATATGTTGACATATAGAAAAGTAAACAGATTAAACCTCGTAAAGAATTCAGATTCAAATTTTAGCTATGTGTTCGGATGATCGAAAGTCCACTTAAGGTTACAATTTCAAGTTTGCAGATGATACATAGTTATAGAAGTGTGTCAAATAGACACAGGCAACTTCCTCGACTAGGCATGAAGAGTGCATACTATGGGACTGCTTCACAGATAGTTTAGCTCAAAATTTTGATTTCTGAGTTGTCTGTGGTCCATTCAGTAGCTAAACCCATTTGATTTTACTGTGGTATTCTTCTTACAGTGTTGTTTAATAACAACAAAGAATATCACATGGTCATAGAATTTAAAGATCAATTATTTGGTCATAGAGGTGTTGATATGAATATATGACATTAAGGTTTGGAGCATTTAAAGATTGAGGAACTGAAAGTTGTTCCCTTAACTAAAGGACTTAACCCCCTTGTGTTTGTGACACAAGTATATGTTATGGATGTTTTGACGTCCTTAGATACTATTAGTTAGCGGATCATATATTTGCTCCATGTACATTTGTACATTTTAATGTATTATAATAGTATGATGGTTCATCAATAGAGATGATCATCGTTTATCCTCAGTAATACACGTTATCATACATTGTCATAATACAGATAAAGGCCTTAAAATTTGTGTCGATCTTAAGAATTTGAAGGTCATTAGGCATATATACAGATTGACCTTGTGCCTATGTTAGTTAGACACATACAGTTTTAGTATAGATATCTATGAAGTTTGACAAGACAGAGGGGGGATATAAGTTTTTAATCCCATAAAGGTTCTCTAATGCGGTTTAGCATTCATTTGGAGAACATAAAGGTTTTCTCCAATGCGGATTAGCATTTCATGGGAGGAAACAAGTTTTCTTTAATACTGTTTAGCATTCGGTAAGAGAAAATACGATTTCTCTAATGCTATTTAGCATATGCGATTTAGCATAAAGTTGAAGAAATTGAGACCTGCAAACGAGGATGATATAATTTAGATCATAAAGGTATCATTGTAGTTTGCCACACTCCATTTTCTCATTCATTTTAGTGAGGTATTAGATATTCATGATTGTATTGGATCTGTGTCATACATGACACATGTATTTGATACTTTTCGGTATCGAAAGCCTTGCGGGATAGAATGATGGACTTTCAATATCTTTGGATCAAATATTTTGTTTTTAAAAAACTTAGTCGACTACTTCAGTAGCGTGGCTTAACCGAGTTTTTAAATTATTTTTAAACTAGAGTCAAAACTGTAATTAATGCTTGTCTAAAGGGGAGATTGTTAGACATTTTTGTCCTTAGGGACAATTTTGCCCTTTTCCCATAGAGTTGGACAACATTAATTGCATTTTTTGGTTTTTAAATAAATTATCAGTTAAGTTGTGCAATTTGACCCAGATAAAGATAATAAAGTGGCCTAATAAATGATCTAGATTAATGGGTCAAAGTTCGGGTAGAAAATGGGTCCCAATTAGTGTGGATCGGTTCCATATCGACCTTATGATGGGGAAGTCCGATATAGAAGCTATATAAAGGTTAATGTTTCCTGTAGTTGCTTATATCTATCATAAGCATAAGGAATCCCTGACTCGTTAGGGGAGCTTATGTATTGAGAAAACTATAGAAAGGCCTAGAAACCTAAAAGGTACCGGGAGATTCGGAGACGTTTAGAGCTCAAAATCAACATCGAAATCACAGATGAAACTGAAATCCAAGTATTTCACATTACCTTCATTTTTAATCCTTTCATATAGATTCGGGATACGTAGAAAGTCAGGCCATCCACATTAGTGCAACCAAGCACTTGGTGGCTTGCCAAAAGCCTTAGAATATGGTCAAGCATCAAGGGTTCATTAAGGTTTTGCGTGCAAATCTTGGATGCAATTTTTGAAGCATAGAGTTAGCATCCGAACCCTCTCAAGCTATAATCTCGAAAACGCCAAGTTCGATTGCTGCTTTTAGTGCCATAGGGAGTACAGATCCACATGGAAGTTGCATAGCATATCCAATGATCTTGTCTTTTCCTTCCTCGACATGGTTTAGGTGAGATTCGTCTGGAGTAGGTTCATGTTGCTTTGAGTTCTGACAACAATATCTATAGATATATTGGACTCACAAGAAAAATTAACACTAACAAACGATAACACAGAGAAACTATAGCGAGACACCTCATTAATTCTATTTTGTCCCTTTTTTTACTTTTCATTATTCTTCATTTTTATTTAGATAGTACAGGTTGTTAGATTTGTTATGGTAGAATAACATAAAAGAGAGAGAGCATTGGATCAAGTGTATATATATATTCACAAATCATGAATAAAGATTCATTCCTTTCTCACCAGCTTCGATCCTTATTCTTTGTCTCTTATATGGTATTAGAGCAGAGAAGCTCTTAATATCCAAAAATTATCAGTATGGCTGGTAACAAAAGTGAGAGCAGTGATAGACAAAATTAGCTCTAACCTAGAGATAAAGAGCTTAATCCGTACAAAATGGCAATATTAGAAAGTCCAGGAGCTATACTGGTAGCCACATTACTTGACAAAACAAATTACCTGCAGTGGAGTCGAGTGGTGACCATTGCCTTAAAAGTCGAGGACAAATATGGGTTCGTTGATGGATCTTGTAAGGAACCAAAGAACAACGCACAACTATTGAAGAAATGGAGAACAACTAATTCTATGGTAACATCTTGGCTTTTAAATTCTATGTCTGAGGAGATTGTTAGATCTTTTCTGGTTGTGACTACTATGAGAAAACTCTGGGAAGAACTAAGAAGTAGGTTTGGAGAAAGTACCAAATCTACGGATTAATGCAAAGTATCAATAACTTGAGACAGGGAAACGATTCTATAACTAGCTATTTTAACAAGTTAAAATGGTTATGGGACGATCTTGGAAGTATTGTGCCTTTTAAAACTTGTTCTTGTGAAATCGGTACTACGAATGGTAATGTTGAAGAAAACACCAAGTTGGTTCATTTTTTAATAAGGTTAAGGGATGATTTTCAAAGTGTGATTAGCCAAATCATATTGTATGATCCTTCGCCTTATATAAGTAAAGCTTATTCTATGGTGCTAATAGTTGAAAAATAGAGGGATTTTTCTGGGAATTTGAATGAAATTGGTCAATTAAATGTTTCTCTAAGTGTGAAATCTAGTGGAAACAGAAAGGGAGATGCAAAGGAAAGTAACTTCACATCTGGATCAACAATAAAGAGGAGATTCTTTAAAAGGGATGATAAATACTACACTCACTGTCACGAAAAAGGTCACACGGTGGAGACATGTTTCAAAATCCACAGAGAGCCAGATTAGTTTAAGGAGTTAAAACAGAAAAGGGCAAGAGAAAAAGGGTTCTATGTAGCAGCCACAGTTGAGAGTCCTCTGGATGTAGGACATGAGAGCCAAAACACCGAGACAATTGAAGCTGAAACTAAACTCACTATATTATCTCGACAAGTATACGAGCTGATGAAGCTAGTAAAAGGAAAATGTATGATTGAGGCAAACCATATAGCATTCAATAGCTATGTAGGTATGAATTCTTTTCACAATGATAATGTTTGCAATGATTATGATCATGGTTCATGGATAGTAGACTCGGGAGCCTCCACCCATATGACCTTTGACAAAACCTAGTAAACACACATTACTTTACATCTGTGACTCTCCCAGATGGATCTTTAACCC
>JANSVA010000009.1:27644476-27668782 GCA_025504915.1 Erythroxylum reticulatum | reverse complement strand
TATGCATTCATAAATCATTATACTAGTTACAATTATTATCTATACATTCATATACCATTATATTAATTACCATATATAATTATATTTATTGCAATATACTTAAAAATAATTGCAATATAGTAAAAAAATGGAAATGAATATTACAAATTACTATCATATTCCCTAAAATAAAATTTAACATTATAGACAATAATTGTAAGTCTAAAAATAAATTTAGTTAACAATAAATTTGCTATATTAAAAAAATTCACAAATATGAAAAGAATTACACGAGATCATTGCTAAAGGGTGTCCTTTATTAAATCATTGGTAAATAATTGGCAACATTTTATTGAATCATCACCAATTGTGAACAATAAACGATTTCATTGTTATCATCAATTGCAACGTTTAAAAATTTGTAGAAAATGACGTCGTTTGTTTTAACAACAAATGACATCATTGAGGGACTTTAGCTTCAACATTTTAAATCAAACGAAAGTTATGTCATTTGTTTTAGCAACAAATGATATCATTTTTGGTTGAACTTAAACCTTTCAACAGAAGCCCCCTATCCCCTGGTCATTTCAAGTTCTTTGTTATTTCCTGGGTTTTCTTCCTCATTAGTCGTCATTCATCTTCTTCAGTTGTTCTTCCACTGTCCATCATCTTTGGTTAATCGTCCATCAAAGTTAGTCATCTATATTTTTCTCTCAGGTTTATTTTTTCTTCTTTCATTATTGTTGTTAAATGCTTATATGGTCTTCAATTTTGTCAATGTGGATTGAGTATTTTTCTTTTTTTTCAACTGTGGTTGGTTCATTTTTTGTTTCAATGTGTTTATGTCGGGGAATAATGGAAAAATATGGTTGTGGTTTTGTTAATAGTTAGGGAAGAATTTGGTTTGCATATAAAGTGTTCAATGAAATGTCTCTTAGGGATTTTTTTGAAGAGATTTGAGTATTCTACATTTCTTTTACTGTGATTGGTTCATTTTTTGTTTCAAAGTATTTATGTTGGTGAATAATGGAAAAATACAGTGCTTTTGTTAATAATTAGGGCTGAATTCAGTTTGTATACGAAGTGTTCGATGAAATGTCTCTTGTATTTTTTGATGTAGTTTCAGTATTTTCTATTTTTTTTACTATGGTTGGTTCATTTTTTATTTCAATGTGTTTATGTTGGTGAATAATGGAAAAATAAAGTGCTTTTGTGATACGAACCCACTAGGCAACCTACCTTAGGAACTCTTGATCCATTTGTTATGTGTGCCTAGAATCCTAGAAAATAAGTTGAATGATTAGATTAGAACCTTAAGGAAACTATGTCCTTAAAACCTTGATCTTAAGATGCCACAAAGGTTGATCACTTCCTTAAGAAATCATATTTGTATTCCACCAAGAACACAAAAGAACAAACAAAACTTGCTGGAAAATAATTCAATTTATATTTATAGTGATGATGAACTCGTAATACATTATATGACCCTCTAAATAGGCATTATAATATCCTAATCCTATAAGGAAAGGGCTTTCTTACCTATTCCTAGTTCATACCTAAGTAGGAAAGACCTAAATAAGAAAGAGAATCCTTAATTTGAGGATACAAATTAGTCTTGAATATGGATATCTCCTAAATTAAGGAAATAATATGATTTATCAATATATGAACTAAATTATTAAGGAACAAGTCTTAATAAGGCCTTATTCACTCAAATATGTAAATTGGGCTTAATTAAATCAACTAAAGTAGCCCACTTGTTGATTGCATCTTAATTATGCAGATTAGGCTTCCTTCAAACCCATGCGTGATGATCATCCTTTTATCTTGGATTCCAAGCTTGGTTCACCATGTACTAAGTCTTCTCTAACATCTTGTGCATGAAGATAAGTAATTAATCTTAGTAATGCCTTAGCACCTTCAATAACAACCTCCTTTTCTTGCATCTCCATGATTAATGCTTGCAAAGCTTCTTTCATTTGTTTTATTTTTGCTCTAGTCATTGGACCTTCAATTCCTTGCAATGGGTCTCGAGAAATTTTGCTAACATCATCCAGACCTATTGGATCAGTATCTTAATCCCCATCATTCCACCTCTCCTTGAAAGGATTCGTCCTTGAATCACCTACATCGAACAAAGTTAAATCAACAATAATAAAATAATCACTAACATTACTATAGCTGCTTGGAAAATTGAGCTTGTACGAATTGTCATTGATCCTCTCCAATACTTGAAAAGGCACATCTCTTTTAAGCTTCAATTTAGACTTCCTTTGTGTGGGAAATCGTTCCTTCCTCATGGGCACCCACACCTAATCTCCAAGTTCAGAAATAAATTTTATAAACCTTTTATTAGCTTGTCTTGCATATTGCTCATTTTTCCTTTCAATGTTAGCCCAAACCTTGGCATATAAATCCTTCACAAAATTTTCCATTTTCTTCCCATCAAGATTATCATGTTCATTAGTCGACAAAGGTAAAATATCCAAAGGAGTTAAAGGATTAAAGCCATATATGACTTTAAAAGGTGAAAAGGAAGTAGTAGAATAAACAGACCTGTTGTGGACAAAATTAATATGGCAAAAATTTTTCCCATCATTTTAAGTTTTTATGTATGATAGCACGTAACAAAATAGTAAATGTCCTATTAACTATTGCAGTTTGCCCATCCATTTAGGGATGCACAATAATAGAAAAAAAAGAGTTTATTTCCTAACTCAGCCTACAAAGTGCCCCAAAAATGACTTAAGAACTTAACATCTCTATCACTAAGTCTTAGGCAAACCATATAATCGAACAACCTCTTTAAAAAACAAATCAACAATATATATTACACATCAGTTTTAGAACATGCTATAAAATGAGCCACTTTGCTAAACCAACCAATAACAACAAATATGTTGTACTTACCACTTTGAGACCTTGGTAAACCTTTGACAAAATCCATAGAAATATCAATCTAAGGTTGAGTGGGCACAGGTAAAGGGGTGTATAAACCATGTGGTTTTAATTTAGACTTTTCTTTCTTACACGTTATACATTTGTCACAAATAAACTACATATCATGTTTTATTTTAGGCTATTAAAAATGTTCATGCAATATATCCAAAATCTTTTGGATATCAAATGCCCCATCAAACCGCCCCCATGAGTCTCCCTAATAAGTAACTCATGAATAGAACTAGTAGGCACACACAAGTTATCTTTTTTAAATAGAAATCCTTTATGCCTATAAAAGTAACCAAATGCACACTTAGAATAGGCATCCCACAGTTGGACAAAATTAGAATCAATTACATACAATTCTTTAAGCAATTCAAAACCAAGTAGTTTAGTTTGCAAAGAAGTAAGTAATGCAAACCTTCTAGAAAATGTGTCAACCACAATGTTCTTTGTTCCATGTTTGTATTTGATGACATAATGAAACATTTCTATAAACTCCAGCCACTTGGCATACCTTTATTGAGCTTACCTTGGGATTTTAAGAACTTTAAACTCTCATGATCAGAATGATAGATGAATTCCCTTGGTCACAAATATTGATGCCCTGTTTGAAGAGTTCTTACTAATACATACAATTCTTTATCATAAGCAGGAAAATTCAATGCTGCCCATTTAGCTTTTCACTAAAATAAGCAATTGGTTTAGAGTATTGCATTAATACAAACCCTATTCCAATTCCATATGCATCATATTCAACTCTACAAACTTTATTAAAATTGGGCAAACACAACAAAGGTGCAATGGTTAGCTTATCTTTCAATAAATGAAAAGCTCGATCATGTTTAAAACAACACTCTTTTTAACAAGTTCATTCAAAGTGGCAACAATGGAACTAAAGTCTTTAACAAACCTTCAATAGAAACTTGCTGGGTAATGAAAACTTCTTACCGCATTTGCATTCTTAGGTGTAGGCTAGTCCTTTATCGCCTTTACCTTCTCTTCATCAAGACTAACAACCTATAAACTAACCATAAATCCAAGAATACAATTGGTTCTCTCTTAATAAACTAAAAATTGCATGCAAGTGTTGCACATGATCATTTAAATTCTTGCTGTAAACTAAAATATTATCAAAGTAAACTACCCCAAATTTTCCAATGAAAGCACACAAGACATGGTTCATAAGCCTCATGAAAGTATTAGGTTCATTAGCTAAACCAAAGGGCATTACTAACTACTCGTACAATCCATATTTAGTTTTAAACGTCGTTTTCAATTCGTCTCTTTATTTCATACGAATTTGATAGTAGCCATTCTTTAAATCAATCTTATAAAGTAAGCATGAACCATGTAATTCATCAAGCATATCATCTAATTAAGGGATAAGATGTCTATACTTAACTGTTTTTGTTTATGGCTTAGCAATCTACATACATGCACCATATTCCATCTTTCTTTAGCAACCCCGGGTATGAAATCTATTTGATGTTCAGTGCCTTTTAAAGGGGGTAGTCTATATGGTATCTCTTTGAGAAAAAGGTCCTCAAACTCCTGTAAGAAAGAACCAACCATACTAGGCAAAGTAAGGTTAAAGTCATCAGTATAAAAATAAACATCCTTGTACATAAGTACAAGTAATGGATGCTTTGCTAACATAGCACTCTTAATCTCACTTTTTCTAGCAATTACATTTAATTTTTTAATTTTCTCTATTTCTTGAACGCCTCTCTCTTGATGTTTCCTCTCATATTCACTCTTTTTCTTTTCTCTCATTTACTATTTTTCTTACCTTTTCTTTTCCTCTTATGCACTAATAGGGTTTCCTCTCATTTTATACTCATTTTCTATCCTAATCTAATCCTCATAAGATTTCAAAGGTTTAAGAGTGGTTAGTACAATAGTTCGGTTATTGAGTACAAAAGAATAACAATTCATATACCCATCATGTCTAATCTTCCTATCAAATTTCCATGGACAACTTAATAAAATGTGTGCAGCATTTATTGGTGTCACATCACAAAGAACTTCATCTTTATATTAGCCAATAGAAAAAGACACTAAAACTTGCTTGGCCACCTTAATTTTTCCACATTCATTCAGCCATTGCAACTTATATGTTGTAGGATGGTTGGAGGTATCCATTTTCAACTTATCTACTAACAAAGTACTAGCAACATTAGTACAACTTCCATTATCAAGAATCATAGAACAAACTTTATTTTAATGTGGCATCAAGTGTGGAAAATGTGCTCACATTGCTCCCCTTCATTTTCATCCTTAGACTGAATATTTAGTGCATGCCTTACGACTAGCATATCTCCATGCACGGGTTCTTCAACATCAACATCAAAACAGTCCTCCAATTGTGGCATTTCATCATCACTTGAACCAACACTCTCTACATCACCATTTTTTAGCACGATCATAGCCCTTTTATTTAGACATTGAAAAGCAATATGTCTAAGCCCTTAACACCTAAAGAACTTAATATTAGAAGATCTAGGTGAAGATTTAGTTTTGGTTTTACCTTTAGAAGCATTAACCAAATCCTTTAGCTTTGCATCTCCTTTCGATTTCAAGACTGAGTTGGTTTCTTTTTCTTTCCAAGTTAACTTCTCAGAAGAGTTAGAATCCAAACCTAATTTTCTTGATTTTGTTTCTCAACTTTAATGGCCTTATGTAGCAATTCCTCTATCTCCATATAATGTTGTAAGTCTACCACATCAACAATCTATTTATTTAAGCCACTTATGAATCTTACTATTGTTGCCTCTTGATCCTCCTCCATGTTTGCTCTAATCATGACCACCTCCATATCCTTGTAGTAGTCTTTTACAATTTTAAACCCTTGAAACAGCACTTGCAACTTTCTATGCAAATCTTTATAGTAATGGCTAGGTATAAATCTTTTATGCATTACCATCTTCATTTCTTCCCATAACCAAATTGGTCTCTCATCATTCCTTGTTCTATTTATCACTAATTGGTCCAACCAAATACTTGCATAATCTATAAATTCAACAATTGCAAGTTTCACTTTCTTCTCTTTGGAGTAGTTAGCATTCAAATACGTGCTCAACCTTCCCTTCCTACTCTAAATAAAGCTTGGGATCATTCTTTCCTTGAAAGGTTGGAATTATCATCTTTATGCTGCCTAAATTATTATCCCTTTTGGAAATGTCCTTCTTGCCTCTTCTAGAGTTGGAATCTTCATACTCTGATTCATCTTCATCTTCCTTTTCCTCCTCAAATGCATGCCTTCTAGTGGATTTAGAAGTTGATAAAGATTGTGAATCATCTAACCTGGTGTTAAACTTCTTAAATTGTTCATTGATAGACTTCATGAACAATTTCATGTCAATTTTGTATTATTCTCCTTCACTACTCATGTTTATAACCTACAAGAAAAAGTTAGTAGCAAAACAAAATACGATCCTCACACACTCACTCACGTGTTTACACTCGAAATAATGTAAGTTCCACTCGTTTTTCACTTTATTTTTAGATTTTCATGATGCTGATCTCACTACTCTTGCTTATTTTTTCACTCAAGCTAGACCCCTTTTTATTTTCTAAAGAGAATTAAAGCTAACAAATCAAGAGGAGTAATCAGTTAGATGATGGAAAATTTTAAAAATCAAAACTTTAAAAACTTATCTGAGGTAATTGGTAAACACAAAGAAAATAATAATTAAGGAGTCAAAGAAACAAGACAATTTCAAGAGGAATCAAACGACATGTAAAAGAATGTATTAGAACAAAAAAAGAGAAGTCAATAACTTGTAATTGCTCTATCATGCATGAATTTTATAACAAAGAGAGAGCACGAAATTATTCAAAAATTAGATAAATGATCCATAATCAATTAACCAAACTCATAAAAGAAAAGAAAATATCTTATGAATAATTGTCTTAGAATATGATTCTTTGATTACAAAAATGAATTAGATTGCAATCATAATAGATAACTCAATTAGATGCAAGATACACAAATTACTTCACTCTTTTCTTTTTCTCCTTTTGTTTTGTTTTGTTTTCTTGTTTTATTTTGCTTACTAGGCAACCTGCCTTAGTAATTTTTGATCCATTTGTTATGCATGCTGAGAATCCTAGAAAACAAGTTGAATGATCAGATTAAAACCTTAAGGAAACAAAGTCCTTAAAACATCGATCTTAAGATGCCATAAGGGTTGATCACTCCCTTGATAAGTCAGATTTGTATTCCTTTAAAAACACAACATAACAAGCAAAGTTTGCTAGAAAAAAACTCAATTTTTATTCATAGTGATGATGATCTTGTAATATATTAGATGGTCCTTTAAATAGGCAT
The DNA here is from genome assembly GCA_025504915.1 of Erythroxylum reticulatum. Classification (NCBI taxonomy): domain Eukaryota; kingdom Viridiplantae; phylum Streptophyta; class Magnoliopsida; order Malpighiales; family Erythroxylaceae; genus Erythroxylum; species Erythroxylum reticulatum. The sequence continues at coordinate 27,661,530 of JANSVA010000009.1, read as the reverse complement.
CATAATATCCTAATCCTATAAGGAAAGTGTTTTCTTACCTATTCCTAGTTCATACCTAAATAAGAAAGATAATCCTTAATTTCAGGATACAAATTAGTCTTGAATATGGATATCTCCTAAATTAAGGAAATAATCTAATTTATCAAGATATGAACAAAATTATTAAGGAACAAATCTTAATAAGGCCTTATTCACTAAAAAAACGTAAATTTGGGATTAATTAAATCATCAAAACTAGCCCACTTTTTGATTTCATATTGAATATGCAGATTAAGTTTCTTTCAAGCCCATGTGGGATGATCAACCTTTTGTCTTGCATCTCCATGATTAATCCTTTCAAAGCTTCTTTCATTTGTTTTGTTCTTGCTTTAGTCATTAGACCTCCAATTCCTTGCAATGGGGTCTCGAGAAAATTTGGTAACGTTATTTAGAGCCATTCGGTTAGTAACTTGATCCCCATCATTTTGATTATATTTGTGAGAGGAATTCGGTTTGCATATGAAGTGTTTGGTGAAATGTCTCTTAGGGATATTTTATAGATGTGATTTGAGTATTCCGTGTTTTTTCGACTATGGTTGGTTTATTTTTTATATCAATGTCTTTATGTTGGTGAATAGTGCAAAAATATTGTAGTTTTGTTAATATTTAGGGATGAATTCGGTTTGCATATGAAGTGTTCGATGAAATGTCTCTTAGGGATATTTTGCTGATGTGATTTAAGTATTATGCATTTTTTCAGCAGTGGTTGGTTCATTTTTTTCAATGAATTTATATTGGTGAATAACAGATAAATATAGCGCTTTTGTTAATACTTAAGGATGAATTCGGTTTGCATATGAAGTGTTCGATGAAATGTCTCTTGAGGGATATTTTGCTGATGTAGTTTGAGCATTTTGCATTTTTTTCAACCATGGTTCATTCATTTTTTATTTCAATGTGATGATGTTGGTGAATAATTGAAAAATACAGTGCTCTAGTTAATATTTATGAGATGAATTCGATTTGTATATGAAATGTTTGAAGAAATATCTCTAAGGGATATTTGGTAGATGTGGTTTGAGTATTCTAGGTTTTTTTACTGTGGTTGGTTTTTTTTTCAATGTGTTTATGTTGGTAAATAATGAAAAAATATAGTGCTTTTGTTATTACTTAGGGATGAATTCGATTTGTATATGATATGTCTCTTAGGGATATTTTGGACCATTTTGCTGGATATTGGTGAGACTTGGTTAATTCTATTTTGTTTTTCGGAGAACTTTTTTGAATTATTTGATTTGTTATTACTAAATTCTATAATTTTGAAGTTATAGGAATTGTTGGTTTAAAAAGTGTCCTTAAACTATGCAATATTAGTGGATGATGTGTCTTAGCTTCACTTTTAACATGTTTCTTTTATTTACTAGTGAACTTAGTTTCACTTTGAATATGTTTCTTACTAGGGCCAATTTCACAATCAATTCACTAAATTTCATTATTCATCATTCGTCGTCTATGATTGTCTATCCATCCAGGTAAGTCATCAAAATTTTGTTTAATTTTTATGTTCTGCTTAAATAGAGAAGAATTGGTATAAATGGAAGGAGTGTCTAGGTTTTGTATATGAACTTGTATTAATTGATTGAGAACTATTAACATAAGAAATTCACATATAATTATGGATCATATGAGGCATAATAAACACCTAGGATGGTATATAGGCTAGTAACCCACAATGTAGCTCGCATGAGACTTATTGGTGAAATATTCTACTAGCCTAGGAGTCACAGCAAGAAAACCCTTTCTCGATTTATGTGGTGTAATAATGTCACGTACCATAATATTAGTTTGAATTCAAACATAAAGTATGAACTAGTATTGATTAATCAAGAACCATTAACATAAGAAATTCATGTATAATTATGGACGATCTGAGGCATAATAAACCCCTAGAATGGTATATAGGATGAAAACCCATGATGCAACTCCCATGAGGCTTATTGCTGAAATATTCCACGAGTCTAGGAGTCATAGTGAGAAGACCTTTTCTCGATTCATGTAGTGTAACAATACCATGCACCATATTGTTTATTTGAATTCAAACTTAGTATATGAACTGATACTAATTGTGTTTAGTAATTTAGTAATTGCATAGCTAGACGAATAAAAGTTGGATATCTCATTGGAAATGGTCCACCAAATACTCAGAAGGAGTTAAGAATTTCATGCAATTTGTAAAAGATAAAATAGGTGTTGAATGTTATATTCGTTGTCTATGCATTGATTGCTTAAATGTTAACATTCAAAACCAAATGTGGCATTTACTCACTTGCTAATGCAAGACATGTATAAGTTTTATACTCCATGGTTTTATAATGGAGAATGTTCATAAGCACATTACAGTAGAAGTGTTAGTATAGATGTTGATTATAGTAATAATGATGTAAAATATTGTGATATTAATGACAATGTTGATGTTGGGATTGATGAGATGTTAGAGGATTATGGGAGTTATATAGAGACTATAAATGAAACTAGTTTGCCTAATATAATCGTTAGTATAATGGAAGATACTTTTGGGAAGTTATTGAAAGTTGCCCGAGAAGAATTATATTGAGGGTGCTCAAAATTCTCACAACCATCTTTTACTATCAGGTTATTGCATTTGAAGTTTTATAATAAATACAATAAAAATTATTTTCCATGTTAATTGACCTGTTCAATAATGGATTACCTGTTGGACAAAAATTGCCCAAATCTTACTATGAAGTAAAAAAAATTGTTAAAGGATCTTGGATTAAGATATATCAATAGTTTCTTGTAAGTATGATTGTGTTATATTTTGGAAGGACAATAAAGATCTAAAAGAGTGTCCCATTTGTGATACATTAAGGTGGTGAGGATAATGGGAAAGGGAAAAACATACCACATAAAATCTTAAGATACTTCCCTATTAAACCACAACTATAAAGGCTTTTTATATCAACAAAACCAGCCATAGATATGAGGTGACATAAAGAGAAACACGTTGATGATAATATTATTCGCCATTCAACACACTCAATGGTATGAAAAGATTTTGATGGAAAGTTTCCATGGTTTGTAAAGGATTGTCATAGTGTTCAACGTGGTTTAGCCTCATATGGATTTAACCTATCCGGTAATATAAGTACTTCTTACAACATGTGGCTGGTAATATAGTACAAGTTGATGAAGTACAAGCCAATCTTATAGTAAAAAGAGATAAAGACTATATTAAGGATGAATTATATGACAATGATGATACTTTGGCCAAATATAATAGTGATGAAGATTCAAATCATAATGTAATTAATGATGATGATTTTCAAGATCTTGATCATGATAATTAAAGGTAATAAAAATGTTGTTTATATTATTTGAAATATATTGCTAATGATTGAGTTATGTTTATGCATATTGATGATGTTAGAGTTATATTAATGCGGATTTTTTTATGTTTGAGTTATGTTATTATGGATTATGGCTAAATTATAGCCAGTCGCTTGAGGCTAAATTAGAACGTAATGAAAAAAGGTTGGTCAAGCTTGAAAAGTACATCAAAGAATTACATAGCCTGAATTATGTAACTAATGAAGATGAAAATGAGTCTTAGTAACATTTTGTACATAATCATATTTAATGACATTTTATTTTCTATATACAATGCTTCTAATTTTCAATTATTTTTATTATATTTTTGCATGATAAATTATACATCAAAAAATATAAATATTATATACAATAATATCGATTGAAAATGTCACCAATAATTATAATTTACATGATATAATATTTAATTATAATGTATATAAAAACTTTCAAAACGTCGACAAAAATATTTGGCTATGTTTTTAAAAACATCGTTAATAAGTTCTGACTATGTTTTCTTTTCAAAGCTAAATCTTATTAGCTGTGATTCTGAAAACGTAGCTAAAAATGGATTCTAAAAATGTAGCTAAAAGTTTTTAACTACACTTTCATAATCATAGTTAATAAGTTTTAGTGACGAAAATGATCCGTAGTTAAAACTTATTGGCAATGATTTAGAAAACATTGCTTATAATTTTTCTCTAAAAAAACTAGTCATCGCAAGAAAACATTAGTGACAATTTTGTGAAAACTTTAGATATAGTTTTTTGCTACAAGGATTTAGCGATTAAATTTTTCATAGCTAAAAGTCTCTTTTGTTATAGTTGAAATTAAAGTACATAAGGGGAAAACAAGTCAGCTCCCTATGAAAAATATTTGCAACATGGATGACACAAGACTGTTTATAAATTACAACCTAATGATTCCTCTCTTGGAACGAAGCAACTTGAAGGGAAAACAAAGACAAGATAGAAAAAAGATTAATAATTATTTATTATTGTAAAAAGAATGGTTCAGAAAAAATTTATGGATCATTGGAAATTTTACAAAAACATGTTATTTAATAAATATAAACATAAATAACTTAAATTATCAATATTGTTCCATGGGATTGATTGGGTTAGTTTTTTAGGGATACATTGGATGGCTTAACAAAAAAATACATGAGAAATTCTTTTAGAAGTAAATAATCTTTACTTCTATTTTTTCTGTATATGTTAATTTATACCATAAGGAATTATACAGATTTATAATGTTAGTATATTATTAATTTATAATATGAATTTAGATCTTAGAGTTGAATACAAAAGTTTAAAACGTAATATTTCTTATTGCTTATGAAATCATTGATAACTTCTCCTATTCTCAACCATCAAATTGTCTATATTCTTGTCTTATTTTTCACATGCTTAAATTAAGGTTGTTACATATTTTATTTATGCTTGTCATTTGTTTATTTATCCTTACCTAGTTACCATCAACTTGTACATTAACGGACATTCCTTTCTAAATAAATGCAATGCAATACAACATCTTATCATTCATATTATCCTAGTTTATCATGGTATTAGAGCTTACTCCCACTTCTTTCAACATCTAGCCTTTAATCTTTTTAGGTCAAATCACACTTCATACCTCAATCTAGCAACACTCAGCAAATACACAAAAAAATGTCAAAGCCTACACTTAACATTTACCTCCATTCCTAGACCACCTTAGTCATTTCAACTCAATCAAACACTAGCAGACTCAAACTTAACACACATCAAACATTAGTAGTTTCATACAGCCATGCATCAGTAGATTCAACATCACAGTTTTTATACACAAACACAACACAATACCAGCAAAATTCCAAAGCCAAAAACATGTTAGAACAAAATCTACCTACCTTTTCCTTCCATTAGATCACCAATTTTCTCGCTACACCCTTAAGACTCTACAAACTACTTGGTTTAGTGAAATCAAATTAGAGCTATTTTAATTGCCTATTATCTTTTAGGATACGTTGATGGGACCATTGCACCTATGGATCACTCTTAATCACCTAATTATGCCAAATGGAAGAACATGGAGTAACTTATTTATAGTTTCCTCATTGGATCCCTCTCTAGCTCCACTGCACGACTTTCCCTTGGACACACCACTGGATGCAATCTTTGGATCAGCTTTAAAGACCACTTTATACTTTAGTCTACCTCTTAACGGTCCCTCGTCTGCCTGAAGCTTCACATTATAAAGAATGGCTCTAGCACCATCATCGACTACATCAATGTTATCTTCACCACTATTAAAGAACTCACCACAATTGGTGACACCATATCGGATGTTAATCTAGTCCTCTTCACTTTAAATAGGCTACCTATAAATTTCAAGTCGTTTATAAAGACAATAAAAAATTTCGCAACTCCCAACACATATGCAGAGCTTAAAGAAAAGCTCTTTCTTCATAAGAAGTGATTACTCTCCTTCTATGCTCCACCGCCATTGTATTCTTGCTTCTTTCTCCACCATAAATCACTCATTCCATGGTCAAGCTAGTGGAAGAGGACATAGAGAACACCAGTCCTCTAATAATGTCTCTAGTAGCTCCAACAATTTCTATGGAAGCCCTAATATACTTGGGTAGAAGTGGCGAGACAGTAGACCAAAATCTGGGCTTGGCCAATATAATGGCCCACCTCATGGACATCAGCTAATGGACATATGCAGTTTAATGAAGCCAACCAGTCACAACCATCAATTCAATTCCCTTTTGATACCCAAGCTCTGCATAATTCCTCTTATCCTAAACCCAATTTTAATACCAAGCCATCTAACCAATGTCAAATATGCTGAAAATAGGGATATATTGCTAGTCATTATTGTTTTCAATATTCTGAATCTTGGAACCACTCCACTGGTTTCCACCATCCCACCAATAAAATTGCTACTGTTTTCTTCATCATAAATATCCAACTCATTTATAACCCCACTTCTTTCACCAACAGTAATGTTACTAAATGGTTACCTGATATTGTTTCCATTCCTCACATGACTCCACATTCCCATATCTTAGAATCTTTCACACCCTATAATAGATACAATTAATTTGTTGTCAGTAATAGACACATTTTTCCTATTTCATCTACTGGTACCTAACACTTCCAACTTTTTTTCATACTCTTCACCCTCATGATATATTAAGTGTTTCTCACATCACTACTAATCTTTTATTTGTTCCTAAATTTTTCACTAATAATTCTTGTGTCATTAAATTTACTCCATCTAGTTATGTTGTGAAGGATCTCAAATCCAAGATCCCGCTTCTCGCAGGCTCCTTCCATAACAACCTCTATCTAATGAAGATTCCAGCGCACTTAACCAATCCAGTTGCTCTCACAGCCGCCTCCACTTTAATAAATTTATGGCTTCAATGTCTTGGTCATAGTTTTTCTTTTAAAAATGTCACCAATATATGTACCTCCTGTCTTCAAGCAAAAAGTTTATCTTTCATTTCATATGTCTCTTGAGTTTTTGTCAAACCTTTATAACTAATTCACTGTGACATTCGGGGTCCTTTCCCATCTCTTTCCCACTCTAGTTATCGACATTTTATTATCTTTGTAGATGACTTTAGTCATTTAACTTTTTTTCCTCTAACCCAAAAAATTCATGCCTTGCTTTGTTTTCAATCTTTTAAAGCCACTGCTGAAAATCTCTTCTCCATTATCATACAAACTTTTCAATGCGATGGAGCTCCTAAACTCACCAAAGTTGCCTTTGCTCTCTATCTTGTTTCCGTTGGAATCAAACTTCATATCTTTTATCCCTACACACCCTAACAAAATGACCTTGTTGAATGGAAAATTCATCACATCACTGAAACTTTTCTTACACTCTTTTTTCATGCCTCCCTTCCTAAGTTTCTTGGTATAAAGAATTCACTAATATTATTTATCTTATAAATCTCCTACCCACTCTTGTTCTTCATAACAAATCTCCATATGAAGTTCTCTACTTTACTCAACCTGACCTCACTCATCTTCGAGTATTTGGTTATGCTTGTTTTCCTTATTTAGGCTCTAATCGCCTAGACAAACTTACACCAAAATATATCAAATGTTTTTTTTCTTGGCTTTGCCTCCCAATATAAGGGTTATTAGTATTTTGATCGTATCACCTCTAAACTTTACATTTCTTGTCATGTTTGTTTCTTTGAACATCTCTTCCTTAAAGAAATTCCCCTTTAACCCTCTACTTCTTTTTCCCCTCTTACTATAACCACATCACATTCTCCTCCTCATCCCATGATCACGTATACCCAAGATCACACACGTGCCCCTCCTATCTTTTCTGATTACATCACTTACATTGCCAAGACCCCAAAAACTCATTATGATCCCACATCCTTTACTCACGCTAACAAATTTCCTCTCTTGTGCCAAGCTATGCTTAAAGAATTCAGTGCACTCCATCATAATTTCATATGGACTCTTGTTCCTCCCCTACCCAACACAAATATTGTCAGTTGTAAATGGGCTTTTCTTTTGAAATTTACAAAGCTTATCCCTAGGAATTGATTATATTACGAATTTTAGTCCTATTATTAAACCCCCAATTATTCATATCATCATTACCTTGGCCCTGTCTTATAATTGGTCTATTCACTAACTTGATGTTCATAACACCTTTTTTCATAGTTACTTACGGGAACTTGTTTACATGTCTTAACCTCCTGACTTTACAGATCCCAATCATCCTATGTTTGTAGACTCTATAAAGTATTATATGGTCTCAAACAAGCTCTTTGAGCCTGGTTTCATTGCCTATGTCAAAAGCTTCTTGATCCCTAATTTACACCCTCAAAAAATTTGATACCTCTCTCTTTATTCATAAAACCAAGTCTCACATCACCTTTCTCTCAGTTTATATGGATGATATCTTAGTAACTGGTTCTTCCCAGTCTTTCATCAAAAGAAATTTCCATGATCTCTGCTCTACTTTTTCTATAAAAGACCTAGGTCTAATTACTCACTTTCTTGGTATTAAAGCTCACACCATTTCTCTTAGTTTTATTCTCACCCAAACATAATATACCAAAGATCTTCTTCTTTGCACTAATTTTGATAAATATAAAATTGTTCATACACCCATCACTCCATCTCTCACCTTATCCAAAAATCACAGTGTTCCTCTCTTTGCTCCTATTGAATATCACAACACAATTGTTACCCTTCAATATCTTTGTCCAACCTATCCTAACATTCAATTTGTAGTTAGTAAAGTATTCAATTTTTACAGTTTAGTGCTGACATCCACTAGTCTATGGTAAAATAGATCTACGATATCTCTGAGCAACACCCTCTTATAACCTTCCTTTCACTAAATCTTCCAACCTTTCAGTCCAAGCATATTATGATGATGATTAGCCTAGCTGTTCTTATGATTGACGGTCCACATCTGGTTATTGTATCTTTATTAATCCTACTTTTATTTCATGGAGTGCCAAGAAGCAACCTACTATTGCTCAATCTAGCATTGAAGATGAGCATTGCAATATTGCACTTGCTTCTACTGAACCATGTTAGATTACTACTCTTCTTGGTGAACTGGGTTTCACTAATCTTTCACGTACAATCTGGTGTGATAATCTTGGTTATACTTTTCTTACCTCAGATCCAGTCTTTCATGCCCGTATAAAGCATGTTAAAATTGATATTCATTTTGTTTATGATCAAGTCACCAACAAAGCTCTACTCATTCGACACATTTATTCCTCTACTCAAATAGCTAATATTATGACTAAAAATCTTTGCTCGCCAGCATTTCAACAACTTTACGATAGCCTCACCATCTCCCCTCGTGAGGTTGGGGGGGGGGGGGAATGAAGATGATAACATCTCAGAATCTCAACCATCAAATTTTGTATATTCTTATCATTATTTTTCACATGCTTAAAAAAAGGTTGTTGTATATTTTATTTATGTTTATCATTCATTTATTTATCCTTATGTAGTTAACATAAACTTGAATATTAAGGGACATTCCTTTGTAAACAAATGCAATATTGCAATACAACATCTCATCCTTTGTATTATCCTACTTTGACAATCATCAATTTAACCTAATAATTTAAATTAAGGCCTTAAAATTAATAATTTATCCAATAATAATTTATACAAATCACACACACACACAAACACACACACACACACATATAAATTACATTAGTTACAAACAAATGCAATGGTAAGTGACATTCTAGTCGAATGTCATAAACTATTGAGACAACTTAAGATCAATGTAGATATAATGAATATAACAAAATCATAATGATAAATATAATTAAAGAAACCACAACAAAATTTAAATCTTTATAAGATATAAGTAGGTTTTCGCAAAAACTAACCAGCTAGGTATAAGGACCGTACCTTGAATAACATCCTGTTAAAATCCAACCATGATCGAATCACAGGCATAGCAGAAAAATAAACAATTTTACAAATTTCGAGCAGATCTTCATAATTGAATTAACTTTAATAAAACATGAATTTGAAGAAGATATCATACCTTTTGCGCTTTAGTTGAAAAAATCCTTTGAAACTATTTCCAATTTGTCAATCACAAGTTGTTCAATTATCCAGCCTCTGATTATATCCACAGAGCAATTCTCAATACTATTTTGAGACGAAGAAGACAAAGTGCTAGCTTCTAAATGTTCTTCCTTTATTTAAATAGCAAAATCATTAGGTTCTTTCATTAAAAATAAATTTCTTTAATTATAATTATAATTATAATCAAATTCTAATTCTAATTAATTTAATTTTAATAAAATCAAATATCTCATTTTTTATTCCTCAAAGTTTCTCAAACCTTATAATTAAGTCCAACTTAAATAAAATGATCTTTCTTTTACAAATTGCTCTTTGATGTGTGATCCATTAGGTTCCTAATAAATTGGCAATCGTTATAAATTACAATTATAATTCACAATTAGAATTAGATAAATTTAAACTTCTTTTAATTTAGATTTAATTCTCTAATTAAATAATTCATAATCATAAATCAAGATTGACGTCTAGCAATATGTCATGATTACCTAAATATCAGGAATGTCAAAGTGATTGACTTAACCTGTCCATGCATGGTTAAGTAGTATAATTTAATCCTTTCGTCATCCAATGTTCCAATTGGATAAAGTATAGATATAGTGTCTGCTTTTTTCATCCAATCATGTTCGTTATTGCCAATTAGTAATTGATTCATAATTGAAATTTGAAAGCACCTTTTCAAATGTTAATTCACTCTAGCTATAGAATTCCATAAATCATTACTAATCAAGATAGTAGAATATTGTCTCTAATTACTTTAGAGTGATGAATAATTTATTGACTTACTCAACTATCTTTGTATGGTCCATATTGCATCTAAGTACCACCGACTTAATTATCCTATGGCGATTCCTAAGTAGCATCAAAATACAGTAATTTCCATATGAGATACCTTAATAATCTCAAATCTAAGGATCAATTATACAACCATCATTATAAGATAATCCACAAACACATAATCAATATTCCATTAGAAATTCTCATAATCAGGCCAGTTCAGTGGCTTATTCTCAAGTAATCACCCACACAGTAGTTTAAGTATCTCTATAATTTATGAGATCAATTACTTTCTTCATAAGAAAGAAACATAATGTGTGTTAGCTTTACCATTTTAACAATATCCCGTCTTGATGGAACTACAACTAGGAACATTTAGGAATAATATATATGTAAATTGAATCTCATAATTATGATCTCATCACAATTTCAATCACACAGTAATTATTCCAAGGATTTTACCTTTAATATTAAAACATAAAATATTAATTAAATTAATACATAAAGATAAATAAATCCTTTTTCATTAATTAAAATAATGTTATACATTAATTGCATCCAATTAATTAGCTGCAAGGGCATAAACTAACACGTCCACCACAGGAGCCAACGACACACCATCTTAGTTACGGACAAAATATTTGGCAACTGGAGTAATGCTATAGAACCTTATTAAGCCATCCATACTAGTGCAACTTAAAGAGAAGTTAAGGGGTAATATTGGAGATTGATTTCAAGGCAGGAGACACCTATAACCTAGCACTAGGAGCATTTGAGAACTTGAGAATCACTATCAGATGAGTGGTTATATTGGAAGGGTGTGGGTACTAGAGAGGACCTAAGAGAGCAAGGATAAAGGTTAGAAGAACAAGGAATAGATAAAGGAGCTGAGGTGGAACCAGACTTTTTGGGATAGTCTAAAGCTAAAGGAGGCTATTTAGAAATTGGGAGAAGTGAGAATTCTTACGAGACTAAGTTAAGGAAAAAGTTAGATTAAGACAAGGTGTTAGTCATAATACTACAAATGGAGAGAAGGGGAATGAGTAATAGAAGGTTTAAGAAGTCGTTTAAAGAAGGACATGACAGATAAGTAGGAAAGCACTACAGAGGAAGTAACAAAACGAAGATCAAAAGGAAGGAGGAGAGAGCTTGAAGAAGGGAAATGTAAGGGGAGCAGGGAAGGATGGTGGAAAGGCAGGGAAGAGAGAGGCAAGCTACAAGGCATAAAAATGTGATCACAATATATGATTATGACAAACCATGGAGCAGCTATAAGCATCTGCAATTTACATCATGCCAAAAAAAATACTCGTCTGTTTATCCAAGTGAGTCATAAAAGGCTTGGATTCCTCTCTTGTACAATCTGCTAATCGCCTGAAATGATGATAATGAGAGGTGAGTCTACAACACGACTCAATGAGATATAAAACTTATAAGGCTAGGTAACACAAGGTTAGCTTCACAAGAATGGTCTATGGCATTCTAAGCAACAATACATAGTATAAATGAATAAACAAGTAGAAATTTTAAATGCGGCAATCATATGAGTGTCAATAATAAAACTCATTATGAATTGTTATATAAAAAAATGAATCTAGTTTCTGAGTTCTTTTCTGAGTTTTAAGTTCTTTTTTGAATTTTGGGTTCTTTCTTTGGTAGAGTTCTACAGAATTTCTAATTTTAAGCTTTCTCATTTCTGAGTTCTGATTTTTTAAATTTCTTAGGAAGAGACAAAGGCATGTTAGTACGACATATCTCCCCTTTTTTTATTCTAGACAAGGTTGGCCTAACCCTGCCCCTGGAGGCTTGCCCTATTCAGGCAGGACCAAGATCTAACCCATCACTGGTGGGTTACCTATGTGCACATGGTCTAATAATATACTCCATCAGCTGGGTATCCTGTGAACTCACCAATCATGGCTAACAAGAAAAACATGATTCATCAAAGAATTGCAATTATTAGGTTCAATATAACAAGGGGTCCAGAAGATGCAAAGAATTTGAATATCATCTGGTCATTATGGAATACAACATGCTAGGCTCAATCACATGGATTCATCTATCAAATAAGTCATACAGGGTCGAGAACAATTCAACAAGCCGCAAGATAAAAGAAAAGGATTACTACACAAGTATAGTAGCATAATTATACTCACCTCGACTGTCTCAGGGATTTTGATCTCTTTCCTAATTTTCTTGAACTTGAGAGGTACTAGGTACGACTTCTAGTTCTATTCCTCATCTTCTTTCATAAGCTATTGGGTAACATGCATGAAAATTTCATATACCCGCATTAGTCATTCTTACTTAGACCTCATTTCTTAACACATATCATTATAAATTTATATTTTATTCACTAATTCATCCGTGTAAGTCTCATTCGAGAAGGCATAAATTTTATACATAGGTCCAATGTTTTTCTAACTTTCCATACCTATAATTAACACATAAATTCACATTTTTTCTTTTATGATCATTTTTAATTCGGTCATTAAGGCTTCCAAATATACCATTTACAGTCAGCCTTAATATTCAGTCATGAGTTTGACCCCTCCTGTCTCAAATCATTATAACTTATTCGTTTCTCATCAAATTAAGGTGATTCAAATCTCCATTTTCAATAGACTTATATGGATATAACATATCCAAAGATGGCTCAAAAATGATGAAATTTGTATTTATTATGATTTTTATAAATCTTTCCTATTTCTGTTCTCTTCTGTGTCACTAAGGTCAGTAACACCCTTCACTTATTTAGCCATGTCTCGTAGGATACTCATCCAATTAAAATTCCTTTTATCCAAAAATCAGATGACACATTTTCAAGCATTTCATAATAAGAACTCATCATCCAATTCTAACTCTAAAGTACTCAAACAATTAACTTTCATTTCGTGTTTCAATCCCACTGGTATTATGAACCAATTTCAATTTAGGACCTATCTCATTTGTTTGACTCAACCTAAATTAGTAAACAAATTTAGGGATACAGTAGACACCTGTATCTACAACTTACAAGTTTTGAGTTTCTCCAAATTCACAAATTATACAGATAAAAAAAATGTATAAGGAGGACCTACGAATCTGTCCCCCTTGGCAGCTTGAACTCCAAAACCCTAGGTTTTGATTTAGCCCCAAATCACCATAAAAATTAATTTTTCTTTATGTTAAATTGTCAGTAGATATCAAAGAATAAGAATCCATCATCTAACTCATCAAACGCATAAATTTCATTAAATGGGTTTCATAGCCATGAAAAAAAAAGTGAGAAACTAAATTACAATCAATAGAATCAAGTGTCGGGATCGAGGCTTACCGTTTTGTATTGACTGATTGGCTTGATCCTCCTTCACATTCTTGTTACAAAGCTTGAAAACTTTTAGAGAAAGCGTCCATAGTGAATTCTCGTAAGTGAGGGAGGAGGAGGAAGACAAGCTTTTTGTCTTATTTGTAGTTAGCTTCTTTTATAAGCCACTTTGTTCATTATTTACAAAAATGGCTCTCTTGTAATGGTTCTTTAAAATTTGCTCGTACAATTTCCTGTGACCACCAAAAAGGTTTCAAACATCATTAATTTGATGTCACCAAAAATTATAATTCACTATCCTGGTTTTAATGACATTAGTCTCAAATATTGATTTTTTTTGTTATTCCGGGTAAATCAGATACCGGGTGTTACATTCTCCCCCTTATTAAAATTCGCCCATGAATTTTAGAAATTTACCTTGCTGGGGAAACAACTGTGGATATCTAGTTCTCATTGATTCTTCTGTTTCCCATGTACATTCCTCAATTCTTTGATTCTGCCATTTGACTTTAATCATTGGAATCTCTTTATTCCGCAATTTTCTAATCTGTCTACCCATGATGGCAACTAGAGTTTCTTCATATGAAAGATTCTCTGCTATTTCCACTTCTGGGGTTTGTAATTCATGAGAAGGATCTGGAATGTACTTTCTTAACATTGATATATGGAAAACTGGATGCACGTAGCTAAGATGAGGAGGCAAAGCCAACCGATATGACACATTTTTGACCCTTTCAAGGATCTCGAATGGTCCAATATATCTAGGATTCAGCTTCCCTCTCTTTCCAAATCTAACTACACTTTTAAGAAAACTTGATCACCTGGTTTATACTGTACATCCCTTCTTTTAGAATCTGTATAACTCTTTTGCCTACTGAAGGTCATTCTTAATCATTCCTGTATCAGAGGAACTTTTACAGATGTTTCTTGAATTAGGTTTGGTCCCTCTAACTATTTTTCTCCTACTTTTTTCCAACATAGTGGAGATCTGCACTTTCTACCATATAATGCCTCTTAAGGTGCCATCCCAATGGTGGAATGGTAGTTGTTGTTGTAAGCAAATTCTATTAAACGCAAATAACGTTCCTAATCTCCACCAAAGTCCAAGACACACATTCTTAACATGTCTTCGAGTGTCTGGATGGTTCCCTCTGATTGCCCATCAGTTTGTGGGTGGAATGTTGTACTAAAATTCAACTGTGTACCCATGGCTTCTTATAGTTTCTACTAGAATATAGAAGTGAACTGTGTTCCTTTATTAGAAATAATAGACACTGGCACTCCATGATACTTCACAATTATGTCAACATATAACTAGGCTAACTGAGCTGCACTATAAGTGGTTTTAACTGCTATAAAGTGGGCTGACTTGGTGAGTCTGTCGACTATAACCCAAATGGAATCATGCCCCTTAGGCGTTTTTGGAAGTCCAATCACAAAATCCATGGTAATCCGCTCCCTTTTCCACTCGGGTAGTGGTAGCTCCTTCAGTAGTCTAGTGGACTTCTGATGTTCAAATTTGACTTGTTGACAAGTTAAACAGGTGGATACAAACTGGGCTACATCTTTCTTCATACTTGGCCACCAATACATACCTTTAACATCTTGGTGGTTTTAGGGTGAACACTAAAGGTTGTATAATGTGCCTCATGCATAATTCTTTGTCTTAGCCCATTTATATTAGGTACACATAACCTGTTACCACATTTCAATACTCTATCCACTATACTGAACTCTGTCACTTTACCATCCTGGACAGCTATTCTCAATTTGGCTAGCTCAAGATCACTGTCTTGGGTAGTTTTAATCTCATCAATTAAATTGGGTTTCACCTGGAATTGAGCAAGTAATACTTGAGAATCAGATACTTCCAAGTGCAATCCCATATTAAATAACCAATTTAAATCTTTAACTAGCTCTTTCTTTTAAATGGGGATATGATACAAACTCCCCATAAATTTTCTACTCAGAGCATCAGCCACTACATTAGCTTTATCTGGGTGATACAAGATCTGATAGTCATAATCCTTCAGTAACTCAATCTACCATCTCTATCTCAGATTCAACTCTTTCTGTTGTTGAATCTGAGAATTCTCTTATGATCTGTATATATTTCACTCTTTTCACCATATAAATAGTGTCCACAAATTTTTAATGCAAATATGACGGCTGCCATGGGTAGGATAGTTTACTTCATGTTTTCTTAATTTTCTGGAAGCATAGGCAATTATCCTCCCATTTTGCATCAATACATAGCCTAAACCAACTTTGGAGGCATCACAATATATCACATAATCACCTTGCCCTAAAGGCAATGCTAACACTGGAGTTGATGTGAGACATTCTTTAATCTTTTGGAAACTTTGCTCACAGGAATTATCCCACTCAAATCTCATTTGTTTCCGTGTTAACCTTGTCAGTGTAGTAGCTATCTTGGAAAATTCTTTTACAAATCATTTGTAATAACTGACCATACCTAAAATACTTCTTACTTTGCTAACATTAGTCAGTCTAGGCCAATTAGACACCGCTTCCACCTTCTGAGGATCTACTTGAATCCCTTCTTTACTAACTATATGACCCAGAAAATCCATATTGTCAAGCCAGAACACTTTGCCAACTTGGTGTATAACTGATTATCTCTAAGGATTTGTAACACCATAGCCATGTGTTTTTCATGTTCTTCTTGGCTCCTGGAATATACCAATATATCATCAATGAAAACCAAAAAAAATTTATCCAAATACAGCCTAAAGATTCTATTCATCAAATCCATAAAGGTCGTTGGTGCATTCGTTAAACCAAAAGGAAGCATCAGGATCTCATAGTGTCCGTATCTGGTTCTAAACGTCCTCTTTTCGGATCCTCAACTGATGATACCTAGATTTGAGATCAATCTTAGAGAAATGACTTGCTCCCTGTAATTGATCAAATAGATCATCAATCCGAGGAAGAGGGTATTTATTCTTAATAGTTACTTTATTCAACTGCCTATAATCTATGCATAACCG
>JANSVA010000009.1:27631634-27644376 GCA_025504915.1 Erythroxylum reticulatum | reverse complement strand
TCCTTCTCAACCTATCCAAAAAGAGGATTTGAGAATGAAGGTGATTGAAGAAGTGATGCCTGTTAGAAGCAGAACCTTAGTTATTATAAGAGAAGCTGTAAGAAGGTTGGTCAAGGTACAAGTTAAACCAATTCTGATCAGCAATTGATCAATACATCTTTTGAATCATGGAGAAAGAAGACTATATGGTATTGTGAAAGATGAAAAGTCAGTGCCATATCCCATGAAGATGTCTAAGGATCGATATACTATTTACCCAGTGAGAAATAGAACATTGATCAAGATTGTACCAGACATCTAGCCAAGATCTTCAAACATTGTACGCAATATAGATAAAGGGAAATAGAAGATGTGCCCTGAACTCAATACAGGTGATCTTACAGAGGATCAAATAGAAGCAGCTATGAGGAACATAGATGAAGTATGCTATGCGACTAAATCAAGAGGAATCTATGTTTCTCATCACATTTCAAAAGCATCAGGAAGTCATTGTGGACACTTCTCCACAGATGCAACCTCTCAGGTAGTTGGTAGAGTGACAAAAGGACAGTACAAAATGATCAGGGTTGAAGGTATTCATTTCAATTTAGAGATTTTTGTGCATTTAATCATGCACTTTAGATCTTTGAGTTTTATATCTTCAATTAAACATGTCCTAAACCTTTTTGGAAAATCAATCCCAAAACTACCTAGACCTGATGATCTGGATTTTCCTAAAGGAAAACAATCTTTCAAACCTCCTGTTACTAAAATCATCGAGTTAGATGTTTTACCATTGGAAACACCAGTTGCTACAATCTTCTCTCCAACAAGAACATCTCCACAAGTTTCTACTATTGTTTTGGATGAAGTTTGTCACACTCAATAGTGGACTCAAGAAGCCTTAGATAAGTAGATTAAAGAAATTCATACTAAGGTGGATGATTTGAGTGACTCAGCTGGTGATCAGTATGAGGAAGTGACGTATCTACGAGTTTCTATTGAAGAAGACCTCAAGTTGATCTGAACTGACATGTAACGAATGTTTTCTACAATCATGAAGCATCTACGGTAAAGGTTTTGATTAATAACAAATAGTGGGAAGAGGAGAAAAGCAGAAGCAGTAGAAAGATAGCAAATGGGGGAGATCAAAAGAAAGCAAATAGGGAAGATCAGTAAGATAAAAGGAAGATAGCATTACAAGTTGTTTTGTTTTCATATGTCTATTTTGTGTATGCATGTGTATATCTTTTGTTGTATTCTTATTTGCTATTTCCATATGAATAATATTTGCCAATTCATTTTTATCTTTCAAAAATTAATGATTATTAGTTATCATCAAAAAAGGGGAGATTGTTAAGTCAAAATGACTTCACGTTTAATAATTTTGTTGATAATAAAATAATGATAATGTTTGAGATAAATGAACTGTTCTAATGAGTGTGTTAAGCGTCCAGTGGCAGAACTAAGAAGAATTTCACTAAGAAGAAGTTCGAGAACTAAAAAGAAGTTCACTAAGAAGAATTTCGAGAACTAAGAAGAATTTCACTAAGAAGAAGTTCGAAGACTAAGAAGAAGTTCGAAAACTAAGAAGAAGTTCGAAAACTAAGAAGAAGTTCACTAAGAAGAAATTTCGAAGATTCAAGAAGCGATTTGAGTTAGTTACAGAACTCAACTGAATAACGGTTTCTACAAGATGCAAGAAACAAGAAACAAGATTCAAGAAGCAGTTGAAGACTTAGGCTATAAATACTAGTCATAGTCGAAGACTAAACAATCTTTTTGCTTACAAGTGATTACTTAAAAAAATTCTGTATACAAAGTGCGATACAAGAGAGCAAATATTATTGTAAGAAAAGCTCACATTATCTTTCTAGTGAGAGAAAGAAAAGACTAAGAGCTTGGAGAGGCTAAGATAGCTGAAAGAATACTCAGTGTAAGAGACCTGAAGGGGCTCTGGAAGGGTGGAAAGAATACTTGTAAATTTGACGAAGTATAGTGAAAACTTAGAAGGATTCTGAAGACTGGACGCATCCCAAGGTTTGGGATGAACCATTATAAAAATCGCATCATCTATCTTCTAACTCTTGACTCTTAAATACTCTTGTTCTTATACAAGTTTGTACAAGTTATTTGTGATTTGGTATTCACCTAATACTTGAAAAGGTTTCTTTTTCAAGAAATATCAAAGGCTGTGTGTATTCACAAAAAGATTACAAAATTCGACCCCCCTTTTTGTGTACGTAGTATATTGTACGTAAGTTCTATATTAACGTGTGATTTACTTCATATTTAATATTATCTATTATATAGATATGAACCATAAACTGAAGAATTTTAAATACATCTTAATTAATCACTATATTGATGACTTTTGATATATGCATAGATATAAATAAATATATTTATTTGAATGTTTCTTATATATGTATTCATACATACACTAACATATAATTAAAGAGATGTTGACATATAATTAATGAGATGCTAAAAATTATTAAGATATTGATATACATCTCTGACTTAAATATAAATTAACATCTAAAGTATGTTTTAAAATATCCAAGGGGATGTGCCTTAGTGTATGTTGTTTTTTGATGACATTGTTTTAGTGAATGAAACAAGAGAGAGTGTCAATGTTAAGCTAGAACTTTGGAATACGTTAAAGTTGAAATGCTTAAATTGAGCAGGACTAAGATTGAGTAATTAGAGTGTAACCTTTTGGCCCATCGAGTGGCTTTCAATATGGAGGTAAAGATTGGTTCAAAAGTTATACCACGTAAAGAATATTTAAATATCTAGGATCTATCATCCAAAATAATAAAGAGATCGATAAAGATATAGTTCACCGTATCAGGTCAGTGTAATGTAAATGGAGAACTGCATTAGGAGTTTTATGTGCAAGAATATACAACTCAAGCTTAAAGGTACATCCCACTCTTTAGTGATTAGATCAACCATGCTTTACGAGGTAGAGTATTAGCTCATCAAATAGGTGCATAGTCATAAGTTAATGAAGGAGGAGATGCTTCGTTGGAAGAGAAACCTTAATATAAGAGATATCGTCAGGAATATAATGATAAGAGACAAATTAAAGGTAGCTGACATTATTGAAAAATTAAGATAGACAAAGCTTAGGTGATTTGGACATGTTAGTAGGAGATACCCTGATGCTCCATTAAAAAGATTCAAGAAGCTTGTACTTAGAGACTGTAATAGGGAAAAATGAAGGCTTAAGAAAAATTGAGGAAGGTGATAAAATAAGATATGACTCTATTAGAATTTACCGAGAGCGTGATCCTCAATAGAAAACTCTAGAGTACTAGGATAACAATAAAGGATCATACATAAAGAGGTCCCCTTTTTTTCCTCATAGGTCTTTTAAATATTTTCGTTCAAGTTTTATGTCTTGTATTTAGCCTAAATATTTTCTTATAATGACTTGTTTGATTTATTTTTTTTACTTGTCTCCTTCCTTGTTTATGAATTTATTTACTTATTTTATTATTATTTTTAACATTGTTCAATATTTATTGTATCATTTATTCTAACACTTTTTATATTTTTATACATATTATTAATTTATTTAATTTATTTATTTATTATTATTATCTTTTATATCTATTTTGTTAGTTTAATATGTATATGCACACATACATACATACATACATATATATAGTCTAAACATAAAACAACAACAACAACTTAGTAAAAGTCCTACTAACCATATGATCTGAAGAGATTCAAAAATATGTAGCCTTATTCCTGACTATTAGAGAGACTATTTTTGATAGACGTATATATATATATTATTGAGTTGTTGTTTTAAGTCTAATTTACTTCTAAAAACGCATATTAATTATTTTACTTGTAAGTTATAAGTTGATTTTTCTAATAGAAGTTTAATATTTTATAAGGTCAGAACTTGATTCACTTTTAACAACGAATACACATTGAGAATAATTATAATAAACTAGTTATAATTACATTTTTAGTTATTAAATCATTATACATGTACATTATTATGTTTTAATAATTATATAAATTATTGAGAGTAATTTTACTTTCTTTATCCTTAAATATAATGCTATTGAGATAATTACAAAAGCTTTGAATTGATCGACAAAGTGTAGACATTTAGTTATAGATAACTTCTTTTTATTGCAAAATTTAACTAAAGAATTATCCCTTCTTAAATAAATATAATATTAAAAGATGTAAGTACATTATATGCAATACATCTATTAATTGCAATTATACTTTTAATTTGAATAAATTTTTTTAGTAATTTTGTGAATTATTTCTCAAAAATTAAATATGCTTACTTAAAGATTTGACTTTTTTTCTTAAGATAAAAAAGTATGATGTCTTATATTGTGAAGCTTACTTAAATACATATATCTTATATTTATTATTTTTAATTTTATAGACTACAATTTTTAATATATTGGTAAAATTTAACTTATTATATATTTATTTATGCTTTAGTTTTATAAAAACTTTTATAGTAGAAACTTATATTTTATCCTAAATTTATAATATATTTATTTAGAATGGTCAAAAGAAGTGAATAAACTTATATTGTATCTTTTCTTTTTTAAAAGAATTAAGGAATATATTCACAAAACGTTCCCAATAAGGGTATAATAGTCAAACAAGAGATCAATTAAAAATTACATGGAGAAAATCAAGACATTCTACTAAAAGGTTTGAAATAAAAACATATGGAAGTAATTAAAAATGTTATTTTCTCGTAAACCCATATGCTCATAATTTTAGTACTACATTAACTGTGAAGTCGATGTATTTGAGCCTGCTCTCCTATCCTTTCCTTGAGTTCCTGTAAAATATGTTTTAGTTGAATAATGATGCTTTTGAAAATTGTTAAGTTTCTTTCTTTGTAAATAGCATAGACCAAATGAAATGTAGTCTCCTCAGCTTTTACAATGATTGTTTCTAATATAAGAAATGATGTTAAACCGATGAAGGTAGGGGCAGAGGATGATTTAGAACTTTTGTAGTTCTTTCCACAAGTGAGAGGAGAAACTATATAGGAAGAAGAAATGTGGAATAGATTTATGATAATGTCTTTATAAGGAACAATAGTTAATAATGTTTGAAAAAGTATGGATTAGATCAAGTGTGGATAATCTTCCTTTGATGGCAAGCCATAAGATGAATGACATCTTAGGGGTAGCCTATCTAAACCAAATTAGTCTATGTTAGAGCATTTGGTAAATTAGGTCTTAGAAGCTATTTATAAGAATTATTGAAGAAAAAACCAGATAATTATTCATCCAAAGGTTGAGATCATATCTATTAAAGTTAGGAGCGTACATAGGGCTAGAGCTAGTAGAGTAGACAATGTTGAAGGGTTAAGTACTTGTAAGTTATAACTAATGAATTCTTTGATAGTAGCTTGTTTATGTATAACAACTTTAATGTTTGAGAAATCATTAATACTATACAGAGGTCCATTGGTACTCCAACTATTTAATAAGAAGTTGGTATTTTTCTATCCCTAAGCTTATGTTTAGGAAGTAGTCTCTTCTAATCCTTTAATCTAAGGATGATTAGCATCGTTCAATGAGAAATCATTAATACTATAAAGAGGTCCATTGATGCTCTAATTATTTAACAAGAATTTGGTATTTGTCTATTCTTAAGCTTATATTTAAGAAGTAGTCGCTTTTAATCCCTTAATCAAAGAAATTTTAGCATAGTTCAAGAGTTATTAGAATTTGCCTTCATAATTTATAAGTTTTCCCCTGTAAAAGACTAAGAATGCATGTATCGAACCCATAAAATTTTTTTAATAGAAAGTATTCTCCAAATTCTATTAATCATAAGTGGTTTGTTTATAAGTTTGGTTAGGCATATCCCTATCCCCTTACATCTTTAGGTGAAAAAAATTTGTTCCATTTCACTTTATCATAACTTGTTATATCCCCTGACTATAGAAAGGATTAAAATATCATTTTAATTTATTTGGGCAAGCTTTTAGGAAGATTTATGTGTGAGCATGGTAGCGAGTTGTAACACTACACAAAATAGCTAAACCTACAATTATAACAGTGGCAAGTCTAGGTTGATCCCACAAAGATTAAATCCAATTACTTTCCTAGATTATCTTTATATGTAAAATAGGGGGTTTGGTTTAATGCAAGTTAGAAAAAAAAAGTAAAATTAAATGTATAAAAGAAACTCAAATTAAATAGCAACAAAGTGATAAAATTGATGAATGGTTTGAAATTCAAATCTTCGGTTTAATCTCCGCCTATACACAATTTCACATACTTCATTACATTATCATCTTCCCACCTCTCTCTAGACTATTGATTATGAATTAACAAGACTATGTATTGTGAATTAATAACAAGCTTTGTTAATCACAGTTTTTCCTTAGGTCGTAGCTAATCAGAAAAAGCTTGTTAATTAACTCTAACTATTGAATAACCTAGAATAAGCTCTTTAAGTTTAGTCAAACAGATGCCTTACGAGTGAGAAAAACAGACCAATCTAAGTAATAATCACACAAGCTTGAATTATTTAACCTATATTAAGTTATCCTTAATGGTAGAATACCATTAGTTGCCACAAATGAATCTAAACACAACTATTACGTATCATATTCAAAGTTCTAGGAATGGGTTCTCATGAAAAAGATTCCAATAAAGCATCAAAATCATGCTTACACAATACCCAAATAATAAATTCAACATAATGTAAACAATTTGAAAAGAGGGAAAGAAAATGATACATAACGACGATATGCCTAAATGTGCTCCTCGGCGTCGACTTCATCTTCAAACCAACATCGGTAAGGTTAGCCCTCCATCTTGTCCATCAATCTCTAGGAAAGAGTTATGAATCCTCTAAATATGTCAAAAATCAAAGGGATAATGAAGATAATCGTGTTTGTTTCCCTAGGAACGTGTTCGCAGTCACAACTTAATGCTTTTATAATTAAAAAAACTAGTTTATAGGAGGGATAGGTGGCAAGTTCATGGGCTTGAGTTGGTGTGTCATGCTTGTGAATGTGTGTCATGGGCGTGACTTGGTGTGTCACGCCTATGACACCTAGTATCACTTAGGTCTTATGGCCATGACAAATTTTTCATATCCATGAGACACCTCCCATAACCATGAATTTGTATCTTTTCATTTGTTTTGGCATTTCCTTGCCTCCACTTCATTCTAAACCTTCTCATTCTTACTCCATAAAGCCAATTAAATGTGAATCTCAAGAAGATGGGTCAATGACTATGCTTTCAATTCATGCTTCCAAATTGTACCTAAGATCAAATATGAACTAAAGTGAAGGTCTTAAGCATTTTAAAACATTAATCACTAAGTGAAAAGGATTCAATTTATAAACAATTAAGCACATATCAAGTTCCCTTATATTTAGCTTTTGACCGTCATCGAACAAATTGTTAAAACCAAAGTCACAAACCAAAATAATTACTCATTTTCCATATTTCCTAAGAATACATAATCATGTTTCAAAAACCATAGTAGGAACTCAACATTCAGTGCTTCTACTCGTGATCAATCAATATTCATCACCTTTAGAAACTGAGCAACCTAAAGGTAGACTTGGATAAAATGTGTTTAAATAAGATTTATTCATGGCTAAACTTTAATACTATTCATGATCATGACATTTCATAATGTGGGAAAGGGGAAGGTGAGATATATTTTGGATAATGTAGCATAAAAGCCATCAAGCTAGTGAAGCAAAAGTAACACTCAATGAAACATCAAGTGCACATGCTAACATTCATTCAAAACTGGATGCCATTAGCTATGATGAATGCAAAAATTACATTTCAAAACTTAAATTCAAGATCTCACAGCATAAGCCACGTGAACCATAACCACCAAAACAACATCTTCCTCATATGTAGCATACTCAAATCACCTATTCAATACAAATTTAAGAGGAGAAACTAATAATTAACTAATTTTTCTTTTTTTGTTTTACTCTTTTTTATTTTGAAAGAAGCTACACTAACAATGGAATTCATAACATAACATTTTGAAAATTATAACTAATCCACATACATGTATACCCCATATTTAGACTTTTGTATATCCACATTCATCAACAATTAACAAATGCTCCAATATTTTTATGTCTTGGATAGGATATTTAGTTATGTTTAATAGCTTGTAATGTTGTTAGCATAAAAAGAAATGGCAAATAAAGCTCAAAGGGGCTTAACAAAGGAAAATTCATATAAAGGGGTAGGCTATTTAACTAATGTAGTTTATAAAAAGAAAGAATGCCTATATCATTTTTCGTATTAATGCATATGATAAAAATATGGTCTTGAATAGAAAATCAAAGCAAGGTCAAGATGTACATATCATGATGGTCACACATAAGCAAAAGACAATAAGACTAATATGGATGTATCAGTTTAATAAGGCTTAAAACCTTATTGGCTTGTATCTACCACTAGTCACTACCCTTTTAAAGATAATGCATATTGACCAATCACAAGAGCAAAAGTACATGCTAAAGTTGCTATGGATTTTTCTAGTCAATTCATGCTCTAATTATGACTATATAGTTTTAAAAGCAATAGAAAAAGAGAAAATATTAGTTTGATTGTTTGATTTTGAAAATCGCCTAAAAAGCCACATAAGCAACCATTAAACTCAAAACCATGCATAAAACTAAGATCCCCACCCCCACACTTAAAACTTACATTGTCTCTAACGTAACATCAAATGCAAGAAATGGAATATTTAACAAAAATAGAAAATGTGAAAATGTAAATAAACAGAAATCAACTTCCCTTAGGTCGCCTCCCAAGCAAGGCCTTTGTTTATCATCGTTGACTCAACTCCATGTTTTTCAATCTTCATAAGGAGGATTTTCTAAACCTATGACTTCGACATCCTCCACTTAGAATCCTTCATAGAAGGGTTTCAGTTAATGACCATTAACCTTGAATTTCTTATTCATCTATAAGCTTGCAATTTCAACTGCAACATACAAAAAGACATTAGTAACAACAAAATGTCCAATCTAATAGGAATGTAATTTACCTAAGAAAAGCTTAAATCATGAATGGTAAAGAAGGACTTTTTGTCTGACAATAAAATGCTTCCTCAGAATCATCTTATCATGAAATTGTTTCCTTGTAAATTTTTGAATTCTCATAAGAGTCAAACCTACGCTCTTACAATTCTTGCAGTTGCAATTTTCTATGTTCACCTATTGCGTCCATCTTCATATTGCATTTCTTAATTGTATAAAAAGCTTTGTATTCAACCTCCATTAGAATATGGAAAGCTTTTTGTAAATTAGTCGGTATGGAGACATGTCAATAAATTTCTTGTATGCACTCCTATATGCCTAAAGAGCATCATCAAGTTGTCGACCCAATCTTTACAATTCGAGCTCATCGTCTTCTCAATAATTGACTTGATTTCTTTATTTGATACTTTTGCTTGCCCGTTTATCTGTGGATGGTAGGCTATGGACACCTTGTGAATAAAATGGTACTTCTATAAAAGATTTAACATTACTCGATTGTAAAAATGAATACCCCTATTGCTAATTAATATTCGCGATGTTCCACAACTAGCAAAAATGTTAGACTTGAAAAATTATGAAACAACTTTAAAATAGTCAGTCCTAGTGGCTTTAGCTTACACCCATTTAGAAACATAATTCATAGCGAACAAAATGTAAACAAAACCAAAAGACGAAGGAAATGGTCCTATAAAATTGATGCCCTATACATAAAAAATTTCACATACAAGGATTGAAGATAAAGGCATTTAATCTTTATAAGATAAATTACCTTGTTTCTGACATTGTTCACATGCTTTATAGAACATATAGGAATATCAAAATATATTTGGCCAATAAAAACCACATTTAAGTATTTTCCTAGTTGTTTTATTAGGCCAAAATAACCACCACATGCATACGAATGGAAAATTTTCAAATAGGAACACATCTCCTAATCACTTAGTCAAAACAACACTTCCACAATTGAGGATCATCCCAAATATAATATTTTGAATGACTCTTTATTTTGTTCCATCTAGCTATACTGAAATCATTAGGTATTTCATGTTTCACTAGATAGTTCACAATATCAGCATACCATAGAACCTTATCTTGAAGAGAAATTAGTTACTCATTCGAAAATAGCTCTTATAATGGTATTGAATCCTCTTCCTTCATAGTTCAACTCAATTGGTCCGCAACTGAATTCTCCAAACCTTTCTTTTCTTTGTTCTCCAAAACTATTCCTTATTCAACCATAAAATAACATTTTTTAGAATTTAGAACAAGTTTAGTTTCGATGCATCATTCAAGTACACAATTCAGATTATCTAGGCATTCATCAAATGAATCCCTACAGATAGTAAATCACCCATAAAGACCTCAATAATTTGCTTAACATACTCAAAGAAAATATTTACCATGCATCTTTGAAAGGTGGCTGGGTCATTGCAAAGTCTAAACGACATCCTTCTGTAGGCAATTGTACTAAATCGGCATGTGAAGATTGTTTTCTCCTAATCCTCCATTGAATCACAATTTGGTTATAACCTAAATACCCATCAAGAAAATAGTAGTGAGATCATCCTGTAAGTCATTCAAGCATATGATCGATGAATGGCAGTGGAAAGTGATCCTTACGTGTAGCTACATTTAACTTCCTGTAATCAATGTATATCTTTTATGCATTTTAAATCCTTGTAAGGACAAATTCATTGTTCTCATTTTTCACTGCTATAATCCCAGTCTTCTTTGGTACCACTTGGACTGGGCTGACCCATTTACTATCCGAAATTGGAAAGATTATACCAAAATCAAGCAACTTCAATAACTTTATCTTTACTACTTCCATCATCGGATGATTAAGTCTTTTTTGTGATTCTCTTAATGGTTTGGATCCTTCTTCCAAAAGAATTTAGTGTATACATGTCAAAGGGCCAACACCTTTAATGTTAGCTATGACCTACCCTATAGCTATGATGTGGTCCTTAAGCACTTGAATGAGCTTTTCCTCTTGAAGCTTAGTTAAGTTCCTTGTTATGATTACCAGAAGTGTTTCTCCTTCTCCCAAAAACATATATTTCAAGTGCTCCGATAGTTACTTTAGTTCAACTGTAGGTGCCTACACAACCAAAGGTAGAGATTTTGTATGAGATATTAGTAGTTCAATACTTAGAAACGCATACTTTTTTGTTATTGATTGCAGTGATTGCAATGCTAGCATAATTTCTTCCATCTCATTTTTAATGAATAAGTTAGAATTCTGCGAAGTGTTTTCCTATAAACTCATGAAAAGAATGACTTCTAACTCATCTTTACCTTTCATATCAAAAAATTCTTGAGACAAGCAATCAATGACAATAATTGATAAAATAGAATGAACATCACTAGGGTACTTCATAGCTTCAAAAATATTGAAGAGAACAATTTCACCATAAAACTTCATAGTTAATGTTCCTGCATCCATGTCAACCTTTGTCTTTGATGTCTTCAAAAATGGTTGACCTAGAAGGATTGGTGTAGAATTAGACGAAGGTTCTCCCTCCATGTTCAAAGTATAAAAGTTAGTTGGGAAATCCAATTCATTAACTTGCACTAAAACATCCTCTAAAACCCCTTTAGGATAAGCGTTAGATCTATTTGCCAATTGAATTATAACACACGTTTCTTTCAAAGATCCCAAATTTAACGAAGTGTAAATGGAATATGGCATGACATTAATTGAAGCTGCTAGATCTAACATTGCCTTTTCAAATCTAGTATCACTTATTTTGCAAGGAATTGTAAATGTACTTGGATCCTTACACTTTATGGGAAGCTTTCTTTAAATGATTGCTATCACATTTTCCCAACACTAACTTTCTCATCTACTCCCAATTTCCTCTTAGATGTGTATAATTCCTTGAGGAATAAAGCAAGGAATTTGGCATATTGTGGAACTTGCTTTATGGCATCAATTAGAAATATGTTGACCTCTTTGTTCTTGAACACTTCCAAAATCTCCTTATCTGGCTCCTTTTTCTTCAATTTAGCAAACCTCCTTAGAAAAGAAGTCAAAGTTTTAGTAAAATTTTTAACCACCAGAGATTGAGAATTTACCTTAGCTCCCTTTTCAGCTTCTTTTGGACACACTTCAAATTTCCTTTCAGATTCTTCATCATCATCCAAAGTAGGTGTCTTATATGATGCCTTGATTTATTTACCACTTATCAAGGTGATGGCACTTCCATTCTCTTTTAGATTCACAATCGTTTGAGAAGGAAGTTTACCTAAATTCTGATTTTCTAATCGGATCACAGTAGTAGCTATATAACTCAATTGATTTTCCAGATTCTGAATGCTAGCTCTTGTTATTTATTGAAATGTTTTTATCATTTCTTCCAATGAAGGTCTAGAGCTTGATGGTTAACCTTGTCTTTGATATGGTTATTGGTAGGAGCCTTGTTGTTCTCTTTGCTATCTATAATTGTTGAATGGAGGATTTTTCCATCCTGAATTACGTGTATAGGAGTAGCTAGGATCATACTTCCTCTGTGGTTAACCCAGAAAACTTCCAAAAGCATTCACTTATTATGTGGAAGTCTCCTATAAATTTGGACATATATTAGTGGGTGTCCTACCATTGTGCAAATTCTATATAGCTTCATTTATTGAGCACCATTTGTAGCCATTTGTCTCACTAAAGATGTCAACCCGGCTATCTGTTGCTCCAATGTGGCAATACTAACTTCA
>JANSVA010000009.1:27618575-27631050 GCA_025504915.1 Erythroxylum reticulatum | reverse complement strand
TTTGAATTTCACTCCAAATACCTGAAATTATTTCTTAACTAATTCTATAAATTTTATTATTATCAAAACATAGAAGGGTTTAATTTGTCAACAACCATTGGTGCAACAAAAATGACTTCATTGTTGGGGTCAAAAAGAACATGTAAAGTTGACCTAAAATGACGTGTTATGGGAAAAATCTGAAAGTGAGTAAGGGGTTATGATGTGTGATTACAGTGGTTTTATTAAGTCATGAACTTAAGTATAAATTATACTTAAGTGAGTTTTAATAAAGGGAAGTGGATAAGTGGATAAGAAATAGACAAGTGTCCTAACTAAAGTTAAGATTTTTATTGCCTTAAAAGACAAGTTGTTGTCCTTATCCTTATCATTCTTAAAACTTCTTTCCTTAGAGTTCCTCTAACCCAGAGCTTTTCATCAAATATTCACCAAAGTTAAACCTTGCTTTCTCTGTTTGTCATCACTTCCAGTCTGATTTCTTTCTTCTATTCCAAGAAAAATTGAACCTCCTTGTCAACTTTTAAGTTGATGTATGTGGGTGCATGAATGATTAAGGTTACATGATTTTATAGAGATTGGAGCTTCAAACAAGTAAGCTTGTTATGCTTATGTAGTTTTGCATAAAATAAAGCATGCATCGTTAGATCACTGCTAAATGGTTAAGAACTGTGATATCCTTATTTTCTGGAAAATGAGTGAGGAGATTTTAGTGTGCCGTACATGGTGATTTTATTTAGATTGATGACTAAAATGTTATAGGATAGTGTTAAACCAGTCTTAGGAGTTGAAAGATGAATGAAAGTGTGTAAGGGTGTGAAAGAATGATTAAAGTGATAGTTAGAGGAAATATTGAGTTTTAAGCTGTTGATAGTGATATATACATAATTATATACTTTGGCTTCCTCTTTACTAGTCATATATGGGACTACATTGGTAAATTAGTGAATGAGTTATTGATATCAAAGGACCAAAGGATTGAGGTTGCAGTTCAAAGAATT
Source organism: Erythroxylum reticulatum (assembly GCA_025504915.1). Taxonomy (NCBI): domain Eukaryota; kingdom Viridiplantae; phylum Streptophyta; class Magnoliopsida; order Malpighiales; family Erythroxylaceae; genus Erythroxylum; species Erythroxylum reticulatum. The sequence goes on along the minus strand of JANSVA010000009.1, from coordinate 27,630,052 downwards.
GATGAGTGATTAAGTTATAAAATGATAATGTGCATAAGATATGAAGTTCGTTAAAGTACCCGGGAGTGTAATTAAGCATGCATTGTACATAGTCCATTTATACATTTATGCATAAATAAATGCTTATACATGTGCAATTATTAATGAGTGTGAAATGTGTGTCTTGCATAAATGAGTTGTGTAGGTCAAGTGTCTGCATTCAGGCATTCCCAGAATTTGGAAGCAAATGCTAATCTGGAGCATACTGTGAGTAGATCGAGATGGTCTCACTTCATTGTTGGCTTTTTTTCAATTTTGTATTAATTGACTATTGAATGTGATTGATTATGTTGGTTTTCGAACAGGAGGTCTGATGATTGTGATATTTGATTTGGATATTGAATTGCTACTTGAATGTGAATTAGATGAACTATGTGTACTTAATGTGATTGTTAACTATGTTATGAATGTGATTTGGATTTGAATATATATGAAGTGTGATTTCAACTTAAAGTTAAATGCCAGAATAAGGTTCGATGATATGGGAAAGTGGTTGAATGGGATTATGCAATGTGAGTGATGCATTCCATCTCATGAATGTATGAAATATAATGGCAGTTGTGACCAGAGTAGCCACTGAAAGTGGAAAAGAGCTTAAAGCTCAGAAAGTGAAAATGAGCCTCGAGCTCAAAACTGATTAAGAGCCTAAGGCTCACTATGTATAATGAGCCCTATATCCCCCAAGTAGATAAGGGATAGTAAGTAATGATCACGGTATCCAATGAATATGGGACAATTTAGGCACTCGATCACAACAAATTAACAAATGGAGAGTGAGTCTCATACACATTGCATATGCATAATATGAATGATTAAGTGTATTGAATGTGAAATGTCTAATAATGTGATTTATGTGTTATATGACTGGGTCAGCCATCGATGATGGTCACTCATTAAGTTTGCAAAACTCACCCAAAATTTACAATTATTTTTTAGGATCAGAAGAATACCCCGTTAGGCCAACGGGAGTGTACCTACAACATACAAGTGAAGGATAGAGGTTGGGATCAGTTCGCATCTGTATTGTATTTCTTCATTTTATATTGAATTGATTATTCCACAACTCTTTCTATAATTTGTATTTCGAAACGACTAAAGTGTTTTGTATTTATGAAAGGGCCCAAATGGCTATTAAAATTTATGATGACTGTATTATGTGATTTAAAATGTTTATGAATGAAAGTGGGCCCTATGTGATGATTGATTTCCGCATAATATGTTTAAGGTTTCAAAACCAAAAGAAAATTTTATACCGATTTCTGAGTGATTGAGTGCTCTTCCTCGCGAGGCACGAGCTTGGATATCACCCATCGATGATAGGTTCGGGTTTTGCGATAGTGGGGTGTTACAACGATCCTCTATATTATCAAATATCAAGAAAAGCATAACATCCCATAATAAAAATATGTGTACATGTTTCAATCCATATTTATAAGTATCATGCGTTCATATGATAATGATGGTGACTTTCATGATGAATATGAGAATGAATTCTAATGCACACTCATAGTTATGAATATTAACTGATAGGTAGAATGTGCTCCTTCGCGCCTAACTTGGTGTCTCAAAGTGGAGGGTGGAGGGTTTTGCTCCTAATTGATCTACAGAAAGAAAAATAAGGAGGATCATTAGGATGTAAAACCTAAACCATTTTTAGACTACCTCAAGAATAAGACCATGATAGAACTTGATATTTATTTCAAAGAGCTCTATTTTTATTTAAAAGTGATGATGTCATATTTTATGAGGAACTTACTGAAAATTTAGCAAAGTTTTCCTTAAAATATGCACATCCCTCTTTTGGAAGAAGGGTCATTCCTACAATAAAAATGCACTTCTATATCCATTAGTAACCCCATCTCAATTTGGGCCTCTGAACTACATATTTATGCCTAATTGTGTCCATATTTACCTCACAAAATCTACAAAAAATCTAATTCATAATTCAGGTATTTTGAGTTATAACCCGAACACCCTCATTTATACTCAAGACATCCAAATAGTCTCAATTTTAATCAACAATGACTCAAATTTAATTAGTTTCATGCATTTCCATTTGAATATACCCATTTCTTGAAAAAAATGTCCTCACAAACTTTCAAGAATTTCAATACGTCACTTTTATAAAAATTGACTCATATAATATTTGGAATTTTTCAAAATTATTTTTAGTCATTTCTAGACAAAAAAATCACCATTATCACCAAAACAATGGCGATCTTCATCACCCAACTAGAAATGACTAGCTCACCTCCAAAAATCCAATGACATTGGTCTTAAGTCGAAACTCCTCCTAGTTTGTGAGAATTAAAGGCTTGAAGCTCAAAAGTAACTCATTTCTGTTCACCAGTAAAATGGGTTGATTGGTGTCTAATTCCCCTCCTTTCCTATGTTTTTTAGGGCCATCAAACATGATGATGGTGTCATTTTCGTCCAAAATGACTAGAAATAGGAGAACAGCGACTTACCTAAATGAACCAAATTTTTCAATCATGATTTCTCCAAATCTTGTTCGTTTTTTATGAAACAAGTTTAAAGGTTGGTAGAGCATCTCAAAAGCTTTCCATAGAGTCCTAGATCGTCAAAAATGGTGGTCGAATGGTGAAGGTATGAGTTTCAAAAGTAAGAAGTGAATAGTAAACTATAAGGAAAAAAGTTTAAGAAAGAAATAAACTTAAGCTTTCTTAAGCTTAACTTATATTTTTATAGAGCTTTTCTCCTTACTAGTCCATTATGAGTAATTTAACAAAAATTTAGATCATTACATTGATATTATTAAAAATATTGATGTTGGTCTTAATAATTGTTCCAATGACAAAAGATCTACTATTATTATATTTTTATATTAAATGGAGGAGTTATCTTATAAGATATCTAAATATTATGTTATGGGGACTTCAATAATGGAAAAAAGATTACAACTTATTTTAAGGAGAAGAACATGTCAAATGGTCGAAGAACTTCAATGGAGAGCTTATAATTATTAATTCAATTTCTTCACCTATTAAGATTCATTGTTGACAAATCATTTGTTGTATTCTTTTTCAAGAATACAAAGAACATTAGTGGAGTCGATTATGTTAAGCTCAAGTACATTAAATTTTAAGGATGAGTTGATGATGACAATATATTTGATGAGTACATGTCACTATAGAATTGTTAGTTAAGCCACTGATTAAAGGACTTAGGCCTTTATATTTTCATAGACATATAGGCAACTCGAGTAGTATGTTGTCATATTATGTTACACTTTTTTTACAATAGTTAAGATTTCTACAACTCAAATTTTACATTTATTTATTGTACTGTGATGTTTGAAATACATACATATGGTTATCTTTTTTGTATATGTGCACTTGCAATTCTTTTATCTCATGATGTCTTTTTTTTATAAAAATGAATAATTTATCCCATGATTGGTCTTAATAGCTAATGACTCTTTATGAAGTGGCCATCTTTTAATGGTTAATCTTTGTATGATATAAATGGTTTTTTCATAAATTATAAACCTTACTTTATGATGAAATTATGGTTTGAGACTAAATTGATAGGGTTATGCATAGGTTATACTTTTATAGGTCACAAATGTAAGTCACACTATACTAGTACTACACTAAAGGATTCATTTAGTGAGTTCTTTATTTTGTTTAAGGAGTTATATGACGATTATAATATATTAACTATTATGGTCTAATATATATGGTTATTGAATTGGGTTCTTTATGTTCTTTATGTTGAGATAATTTTTAAATTGTGTGAAAAATTATTAAATTTATTATTTGACATAATTAAATTGTTTTCAAAATTTTTCTCAAAGAAATTATTAGATCGTGATTAATTTTGCCTAAGTGGAAGAATGTTATAATTTTTTAGGTGAGCTATAACTAATTAGTATTTTTGTTTTATAACTAGGTCAAATAAAGATATTTAAGTACTTAATTACATTTGTGATCCTTTTATAAGTTTGATTTTCTCAATGTTTTATTAAATGTGGTATGGTTTTTTATAAGGATATTAAGTTACCTTGATGATAAGGTTTCAACTTTTGGTTAACTAGCTTAATTATGTCTTACCATCTTATAACCTTATATATGACTTATAAATGGTTATATTAAAATAATCTCTAATCTATAATCTATAATCTAACTTAAACTAGTGGGAGAAATAAGAGAAGAATATATATTATTTTTCTATTTTGTAAATATGGTATAAAGTTAATTTTACAAGTTTTACAAAACCAACATAATTCTTTTCCTTACCTTTGCTAAATGGAAAATTATGAATTTTGGACCAACTTGTAGACTCTCGGTTCTTCTCAAATTTTTTATTTCATATTGTCTCCAGCTATATGTTATTTAAAAATACATAATATTATATTAGAGATAAATTTTAGGCAATACTAGCATTCTTGTTGGATGTTGATTGGTATGTTAAATACCTATATAATATAGAGTTGAAATTAATAATTTTTGAAATTTTTGGCAGTACAATGAAAAAGAATATATATCACTACATTAAAAAGAGCTTTAGGCAACAGACAAAATCGTAACAAGTACAATTATTATTGTCTTTTTATTAAGGCAACAAAATTCATAGTATTAAATAAAGTGGCATTGTTATATGTTTAAGAAAACAAAAAAAATATTAGGCAACAAAATGAATAACGTTACTTAAAATTTTGACTAAGGCAACAAAACTGTTTCAAACTATAGCAACAATATTAAACAGATATTGCAACAATTTAAATCTTTATAAGGCAATAAAGTGATTTTTTTAGATAACAATTTGTAACAATAAAAGCAATAATTTATTCTTCTATTACCAATAATATGTTAATGTAAAACCAAACTCTTGTCATTAAGTATGAAACATCCATATATACACAAAAAGATATATATATATATATATATATATATATATGTTTTAATTTTACATGTGTTATCAAATATAAATGACCAAAAAAATGTATTTATATATGCTATATAGTCTGTAAGTACTTGTAAAATTCAATCTTTTAACATATTCAAAATATAAAAGCAAAATTAAACTAGCTAAAATATTCACCTACATTATCTTCCTCCATTTTTTTATGGAATATAAGTCAATTAATCTAATGTCTGTGTGTGTGTGTGTGTGTGTGTGTGTGTGTGTGTGCGCGAGTGTGTGTGTGTGTGTGTGTTTTAATTGTACATGCTATCAAATATAAACAACCAAAAAACTGCATTTATATATGTTATATAGTCCATAAGGACTTGTAAAATTCAATCTTTTAACACGTTCAAAATATAAAAGCAAAAATTAACTAGCTAAAATATTCACCTACATTATCTTCCTCCATTTTTATGGAATATAAGTTAATTAATCTAAAGACTAAACAAAACTAATACGTATGGGAACTCTAAAATCCTTCACCAAGTACCTCATTATCCACTCCTAATCATCAACTTCCTACAAAATAAAAAGAAACAAGAAGTACATTAGAATTATAAAACTATTATGCTCACAGATTGGTTAATATATCTAAAAATGAAATATTAACTACTTTATTATGACCTTAATTTAATCAAGAAAAATAATATAGTCCAAAAAATAACAACAAAATGATTCAATTATTTTTATTAAAAATTTCAAAAAACATGAACATAAGTAATTAATCTCAACAAAAAAGCTAACAATATAATAAACAACAACAATGAATTAAGGAAATTTTTCACCTAATGTTCTTCATATTGATATATGTCGTTTAGAGGAATAGAAGATTCCTTTCATGATTGACTAGGTGCAATCAATTTACAAAGTTTGTTTATATTAGCGGTTTTAGCTTGCCCAACCTGAGATTGAATGAGGGAGAACACTAGTTTCATCATTTCTTCTCTATTAGCTTTATCTTGTTCTAGTTGTCTTTTCATTTCCAAGCATTCAACTTTCTCTTGCTCTGATTCATTTCTCATTCTCTTCTTTTTCAACTTCTGTTTTTTGGTCCATCCCTTCTTCCAATGCATTGTTAATAGACTGCAAATACTCATTAGGTGTAACATCCCGTTTTTCCCATGTTAAGGGTTAGAAATACTGAATATGAGAGATAATATTAAGAAACTAGGACATGCATTTCATGCTCGTGCATCATTTAGCATACATACACGTGAATTTGATAATTGCACACATTACAATGATTATACATGCACTCATTTGACATTTATCGGGTATAGTTGATTTTAATTGATTTATAAATGTGATTATGGTGTGCATGGTGAATATTTTGTCTTGAAAATTGATTTGGTGAGTATAATTATTGATTTAGAATTTATAGTGAAAATATGAAAATTTTGATGAAATTATGAGTATTTTTGGACTAGAAAAAATATCAAGTGGCAAAACAATTGATAAATGGTGGTAGAATTAAATGTCAAATGGCACTTGGAAATAATTGGCAAATGGGACTAATATTTGTTGAGAATGTGAAAATGAAAATTAGGTGACAATGAAATTTGTAAATTTAGAGACAAATAAACTAGATTTTAAAAGACATTAGTTAGCTTAAGAAGATGACTTGTTAATTTTATTTTTTGTTTTATAGTGGTAAGTGTCATGACACCCACCAAGCAATTTTTACCTTACTTTTAACCCACCCACGACATTTTCTTCTTGAAAGACCATCTTTGTCTTTGTGTTTGCCTTTCACATTGCCCATATGCTTTCTTCTTCTTCATTTTCATTTCCTTCACTCACGACCATCTCACTCTCATCCTTATTACGCTGGGCTCTTGCTATCCTTCACTTTGTTTCTTCAAGATCCTTGTTACCTCTCCACCTTGCAACTAAAAAACTAGCATGTTCCTCCTAGAAGAGTTGATGATCATATAAGCTTGGAGGTTAGGGTTTCATGGTGATTTTGAAGAAGCTTGGAGTTTTATCAAGTAAGTATTATATTGTTCTTCATCATTTGTTGAATGAAACATATATGATGATAGTTAGAGGTTAAATGATCACAAAATGGAGTTTTATTTATGTTGGAACGTACGTAAAGAAATGAACACATTGATGTCTTATTTTTGTGTTTATGATTATCAATATTTCATAAGTTTTTGTAGAGATGAGTTTGAAATAGAAAGATCATTAAAAATGGTGTAGGAAAAAGTGCAGAAAAAAATTTGAAAGATAAATGGATGTTTCATGTTTTGTTTCCAATGTATATTAACGTGGATCTCATTGGGTGTTTTGGAGATGAAGTAACGTGATTCTAGAGTTAAAGAAAGGAAGTAATGTGGTGTCTTAAAATGGGAAGAATTAAGTTGATAATTAGAATTGAAATGAATGTGAGATTAGAGTTGAGCATGTGCAGAAAGTTGGTGATGAATGTATATATATATATATAGATGTTCTGTTTTTGGTGTTATGATCAAACATAGAATATGATATGTTTGTAATTGAAATTGAGCTGAAATGGAAGTAGGAATTAAGAGAAAATAATGAGGACATAAGCTAGAAATGATAGACTACGCAAAAGAGATGAACTAGGATGAAAATGATGATGAAGTGTGATGGAATATGTTAGATGGAGTATTTTTACAAAATATGTATTTGTATTTTGGCCATATATTTATCTTCAGACATCCAAATAGGATGATTCTAATTTTATATTAAACTAGAGACATAGTTCTATATTTTTTATGCAGGAATCAAATTTGAATTCTATCTCTAATAGTTTTAAATTTTAGCTTGAAGTTGAGTATTGTGTGCTGTCATGGTTTGAGAACAGTCTACATTAGTTTGGTTATAAATTATAGAACACTGAACCAAACTACATGAACTTGATGTCATAAGAAACTTAAGACATATAGGAACATTTTTTTAGAAGAATGTATTGCCTAATACCTCATTTTCTTTGTCAAAATGGCCATGTACAATTGACCTAAAAATCTATTTTGAGAAAAGCTGGAATGATGCTTGAATAAGGGATTTGGTAGCTGCACGATCATGCACAAGCACGATCATGATAGAGAAGTAGTTGCACGATCGTTCTTGAGGATCATTTGGTAGTTGCACGATCATGCACAATCACGATCGTGCACTACTATCTTACTTACCTTACCTTGGTGTTTTTGGATTTAATTGAGGTTTGAAATAAACCTAGATGGTTGGTTAAGTAAGTGGCTAAGTGATTGATATGTTTAGGATGTTAATTAACATTAGAATTGAAGAATGGATTGACTTGATATGAATGCATCTCAATTTGGAAGTTATGAGTTGTTAATGATGTAAAAGTGTTCTTATGAATAATATGAATTAGGTATGAATGAATGAATAAGAATTAGGAAATTGTGTGGGTGTATAATGCTAGGAAAGGATTTGTAAATGTATGCTTGATGAATAGATGACTGATAAACTGAGGATAATTAAGTTTCACAAGATATGATATATGGATGATCATAATATGTGAATTAAGGAAATATACCTAGGATTGTCATTAAGTATGTATTATATATATCACATATACATATGTATATGATTGAGTATTCATAAAAATGTGCAAATTAGTAATGTGTAAATTTGTATACATTGCATGAAATAGAAGAGCAATTAGAGCGACAACATCTAGATATTGCCGGGACGTCGAGGCAATAACTATGTAGAGCATACTGTGAGTAACCTATATGGATTGAATTATTATATGATGTGAATGTGTTGATTAATAGTTTATTGGAAGTACTCATTACATGTGAATTTGACAAAATATGTGATACTCAACTTAACTGTTGAATGTCGGACTAAGGTTCGATGGTGAATGTGAATATGAATGCGGAAGAAAATTCAGCACAAGTGAATGATTGAATACATATGATGAATTTCACTACATGAATGCATGATAACATAAAGGTAGTTGTGACCGAAGTCGCCAATGAAAAATAGCTTAAAACTCAAAATGTGGTAAGAGCCTTCAGCTCACTATGTATAATGAGTCATGTATCCCCAACAGATAAGGGACAGTTATTAATGGACTCGGTATCCACAATAGATACAGGACAGTAAAAAAGGGCATTCATTCACAACAAAGTAATAAATGAAAGTGAGGCTTATAAATATTGCACATACAATTTAATATGCATTATATGAATGATTGAATTGAATTTTATGAACTGTTATCAATGTAAAAAGTGAATAAGTGAACAAAGTGTTATATGGTGCTTTTTGATAATTGGTGAAAGATGTGCATTATATGATGACATGAATTGTTTGTGAACTTGAAACATAAACTGTATATGTATGTATAATGAGTAAGCCATTGATTATGGGTAGCTTACTAAGTTCATAAAACTCATCAAAATTACAATGTTGACTTTTTAGGTGTGAGCGAGTGGACTTAGCTTCTAAGAGGACTTAAAAGAGATCTAGTACTGCTTTTGGATGGAAGAAATGGCTCAAAGGTCGGTCAGCTGAGACAGAAGGAGTTAGATAGAAATTTTGTATAGTTCCTCATTCATATAGCATGTAGCATATTTCTTTTTGTAATAGAGCTATAAATTCTAATAGCTCTTTGATATTATATATAAGGACGAAGTATGTAATGCTACAATGTATATTCAGTTTTATAAAATGAAAATGAGGAATTCGGTTTTTAAATATTGTGATATTTATGTCTAAATGATGATGCCATGATTAAGTTAGTGACATGACTGCTCTAACATGTCACCCTTATGGGGTATGTACTCAGATATCCTTCAGAATGTCAGGTATGTGTCCTATGAGAGTAGGATGCTACATTAGGAACTTTGTACAAGATTTCACTTGCCATATTTTTTTCATGCTAGACGTTATCACACCCCTTCCAAAAATTTTGTTACATCTGGGCCTTATCACGCCCATATCAGCCACAACTACATTACGGTTTTGACTATCATTTTCTTTTGTACTTCTTTAATGAGAGCTTGTAAAAGAAAATTTTCAGTCACGCTAATGAATGCAAGCAATGCATATGATTACAAAAAACCTACTATAATTACAATTATAGTATAAATAACTCATTTTAACAAGACGAACAAATCAACAATATAAAAAATGAAATAGAATGAGAAACACATGCAATAAGCAATAAATTTAGGTATCTCAACAAAAGTAGCAACTATATAGAAAATTATCACATGAAAAACATTACTCAAAATTCCCTTTACAGCTTCAGTAGATTGTTTATACACTTTCCAAGCTATCTTTTGCTAGTTGCAAGATACTTTTCAGAAATAAAGAGTAGATTTTTATGCTATCATTCATTTAGCTATCTATGGAAACAATTGTTAATTATAATTTAGAAAATTTAAACAGTTTTTAAATAGATTATAACTTATTGTAGAACTTACCAACTTAGCATAAATACTTGCAATGCTTTTAAGACCAGTTGGGAGCATTTCAGTTTTTTTCTATTTTTAATATTTGTTTCAACAATTTGCTACACATTAAAGCATATTATTAATTAGATATCATATAAATAGTTAGCAAAAGTACTAATAGTTATCATACCTTCATATATAGGTTGTTCTAATAAGAAATGAGCTCCTCCAATACTTCTTTGCTTATATAGTTGGGATGATTGACCATTCTTTCTACATCTATGTTAGTAGAATTTATTTCATGGGTTAGTTGAATTAAAGGTGATAAAAATTCATAAAGGGGTATTTTGGGTAGTTTACTTAAGGTTAAAAGCACTAAGGCGTTAAAGGAAGGGCAAGGTAGACTTTTCTCATTCATTAAGGGTAAGATGGGAAAAGAAAAGTGTTGTTTTGTGCTTGAGAAGAAGAAAAACGTGGAATAGGTGAAGGAAGAAGTGGAATACGAAAATCAAAAGTGAGAAAGAGAGGTTTCAGTGAAGTTGAGAAAAGAATAGAGTTTTGGGCTAGGTTACATCTTTTCTTAGTCTTAAAGAGAGATTTGATGTTGCTCAAGAAGGGAAAAAGAAAGAGGAAGGGAAGAGCTTTCTTTAAAGCCAATAATCTTATAAATTGGTGAAGATTCAAGGTAAGTTTGATTTTTATACTTTGGATATATATAAGGGTTTTGGTTCATGAAGTTTAGGAAATACATGGGCTTAAACAATCTAAAGTCAAATTTCAGTGAATGTGCTTTATAGGTTCTCAAATTTGAATTCCTATTGAATGGGAATTTTGTCTTTTATGAAAGAAATCAAGGAGGGGATCGAGAGAGGCAAGGGGAGCAAGAGGAAATACATCCTTAAGCCATTTCCTAAGCAAAGATTTCAAGGTAGGTTTCATGTTTATAATTGGATAATGAACCGTTATGTTTTCTTTTTAGTCAAGAAAATAGAATGATTTTTCATTGCTGTATAATTGTGGCATTTGTTGCTTTTCAATTATTTGAGAAATTGCAATATGCTTGATATTTTAATTTGGTTGATTAATTGTGAAAAGATGATGGGAGTGCATATGAAA
>JANSVA010000009.1:27584298-27605751 GCA_025504915.1 Erythroxylum reticulatum | reverse complement strand
CAATTTATTATTAATTATATAAAATTATTATCATTAATTATTTAATATATTTTTTTCTATTTTATTCTATGTTATTTATATATAAAAATAATGGATTTTTATTTTTATTTATATAGAAATATATACAAACAATTAAAGAATAATGTTTTTATATTTTCTATCTTTCATTAATAAAAATTTTATTTATTTTTTATTTTTATTACTTATATACAATTTATTATTAATTATATAAAATATTATTATTAATTATTTAATTTAATTTAATTTAATCTATTCTATTCTATTATATGTGATTTATATTTAAAAATAATTTATTTATATTTTATTTAATTAATAAAAATATATTAAAGTTTATTCTTTAATTGTTTGTATATATTTCTATATAAATAAAAATAAAATTATTTTTAAATATAATTTTTATTTTATTATTAAATATATAGAATTTATTAGTAATAACATAAAAATATTATTTTTAATTATTTAACAAAATGTATTATATTAAGTATTATTATATTCTATTTAATATATTAATATTACGACTTGGTCACGGTTAGTATTAAGAAGAATTATTGAGGATATATTAGGTAATATGTATCTATTATTGTACATTCAATCCTAAACCCCCCAAATTGGTGTTTTCTTATTTTCACTGTTTAGAATATAATGGAATGTAACATAAAACCCTCCACTTCTATCTCATTTTATTCCATTCCATTATAAAACCCTCAATTAAATAATAGAAATATGTTACGTTCCATCCCATTCCATTACTAACCCCTCAACCAAATAGGGCCTAATGTATTTTAATATTTGGATTAATTGTTACGAAAAGATGTACTTTAGCGGGTGTCCTTTCTTCATGAATTCAAATGTGATCAGTTTGGATAGACTAAAAATTGAAAACTTCCACATTTCAAAGAATTTTATGCTTAATTCCAAGTGAGGCAATATCATGACTCATCCAAATATGTGATTTAGTACATACAATAAGAATAACTTATATCAGTATTTTTTTGAACCCTCTTAAGAATCATAAATGATGGAGACTTTAACATAAAATGATACACTTGCATAATCTCAGAAACACCAAGCTCGATTACTGCTTTTGGTGTCATAGGTAGTACATATCCAAGTGCAAGGTGCATAGCATATCCAATGATCTCGTCTTTTTCCTTCCTCGACTTGGTTCAAGCGAGCTTCGTCTAGAATAGAGTTCATATTGCTTTCAGTTCTGAAAACAATGTCTACTTATATATAAGTAGTGTGAAACGATGATGTCTGAAGCGTCCGTTTTAAAAGAAAAGGGGTATGGACATGAAACAAAAGTGCCTACCGTCCAACTCTATTCCAATCTTTCGTTTTTTACAAAAAGCATGTACTTTAGTGGTGTCTGATATATACATGATTGGTTTTGCAAAATTCCAAATCGGTCGCTTTCAAACTTGACCCATTATGTGCTTAGATTAGAACAATCAAATTTTACACTTAAGTACCTACAATAATAGTAACTTGTATCATTATTTTGGTAGACTGCCTAAAAATATAAAAAATGGAGTTGTTAGAGTTTATGAACAAATGAAATGTTGATTGAAAAACCTGAGGTTGTAGTTCCCATAAGATTTATGTTTTGTTGTAGTTGCTTCAAGCTAACACTAGCGGTTTCTTATTAGAAAGTAACTGAATTAGCAAATGCAAATTTTTCAGAATTTAATTACAAGTAGAAAACTTAATGCACAGCAAATAAATCAACACACGAAATTTGTTAACGCAGTTTGACACACACAACCTAGATTAATCAACTTTCATCAAAGTAAAATAATCTTACACAAGGTTATTACAAAGCCGCACCACTCAGTTTTTGATGCTATTAACTCGTACTGACCTTGAAAGTTATCTCACATCAAATACCATAACCACCTTATGCTAACCTCAACAAAGGATTTTGAAGCAACGAATAATAACAAAGACAAATAATATCTCAAGTGATTAAATCAAGAATTACAAGGAACAAAAGAACACTTGAGTCATAGAATAGTCCCTTACGAATGCAGGCACAATAAACCATAATCTTGGCGAGTCTTCCAACAAAAATCTGTTATAAACTTTATAGGAAGATCACCGGGAACTCTACATACAATAACAACAAAGAATCGATCAATGGAGCATGCAATTGTTCATGAAAGCATAAAGAAATTCAATTGCAAAAATTAATGAATCCACTACCTATTTTCTACACAAATATGTAAAAACTCAGCTGCCAAAATCTATAAATGTCCAATAGGTCTCCTACATGTTTATCTCTAACAAAATATGTTTATCTCTAATAAATTCTATTTCTTTAGGATTCTATCTCATGTAAGATTTTTTCCTTCCTCACTATCTTAACTTCCAAAAACACTATATAATCCAAGATACTGGAATCTTATACCAAGTCAACTTCTTATCATAAAAGATACACCAAATATATCAAAAATATAAATAATGCCCAAAATAAAATATCTTAACATTGACGTATCATTGCATTACACGTATATGATTGCATAAGTAAATGAATGTGTAATATAGTTTGACCAATAGGAACGAGACCCCGAGTGGGCTTCAATCACATATAATCATGTTTATTTTTCCAAAAGTGTTCAATATTTATTTTATTCGTTAGTCGATGCTGGACAATAATAGGGCACCGACATTGGTTTTATACTTAGATTTTCAAGTCAAAAGAAAGCTAGCATTCAAGTTAAGTATGAGATAGACATTATACTTATGACACAATTTATGATGATATGCGTTAATAAAGTTTTAATATCATTAGAAATATGTGGAAATAGAGTTCGAGTGATCTTAAAACTTTTTTGAAAATAAAATTTCATTATACTTAAACTTTTTACATGTAACTTTAGATTATAAATGATTAGATAAAGATTTTACAAAGTTAAATCTTTGGGAGATTGAGAATTTTGATGTCATCTATTCGTTTTACATCATATTTCCTATAGTAATAAAAGAAGTTAGTTCATGTAATTGATTGAACTATGTAGATACTTGTGTTTTTACTTCATTTCTTTCTTCTTATATTGCTTTTATTTTTACAATGATTAGTGCTAGATTAATTAGTATCTTGGTATTAGACCTAAGATTTTGCTATTAAGATGTCTCTTCATATGTGTGATATTAATAAATTTAATAGATAAAATAATTTCAATCTATGAAAGGTAAAGAAGAGTGCATTTTTATTTAATAGGATACACAATAGGGTTGGAAGGAGAAGAAAATTTGTTATAAAATTTGGGGACATCAGAAAAGGAAGAGATTATGTCAAAGCGTATAGAGTAAACTGTTGAGTCTAATAGATAAAATCTTAAGAGAAGTAGTTGATGGAACAATCACTAGTTTATTATGAAACAACTCAAAAGTAATTACAACAATCATAATAACAACAACAACAACAACAACCTAGTAAGAATCCTTAAAATGCATGGTCTAGAGAAGTTGTTTCAAATTCGAAAGTAAGTATTATAAGAAATTATTTACAAATTGCTTAAACAATATAAGAGTAAATATTAGAAGAAATCATTTACAAATGTTTTATATCAAAAGCAATATTCGTATACCTTAACAATGACAAAAACTATATAGGCAAAAGATCATATTGATAGTTTTAATTGGATCATCTTGGATTTATGAGGTTTGAAGGTTAAAATTCAAAATGAGGATTATGCCATAATCTTTTTTGTTTTGTTCCTTGCCTAAATCATATGAAAATTTATTGATATTATGATGTATGGGAGATATATTATTAATAATGTGAAGGATGCCTTACAGTCTAAGAATTAAAGAAAAAAGTCTTTAATTATTATAAAGTTGGATCATATTTGGGTTTATTTATGAATAGATGAAGGAGCAAGGAAAGAAATTCTAAAACAAGAATAAATGACAATTTAAATCAAAAGATAAAGCTAATTGGTACTTTAATTGTAAAGAAAAAGGTCACTTTAAAAGGGACTGTCTATAGTAGGAGAAGGATAACAAGAAAAGGAAATAAATGTAAAAGTAAATGATGATATAGTCTAGGAGAGCTCTAATGAAGAGGATGGAAGAGATAGTAATATTTGGCTATGAGTAATTCTGACCCTACAAATTGGTAGGTAATCGATATTGATATAGTTTATAATATAAATTTCAATATGTATTGATTATATTCTTTCAAAGAATATAATAGTATTGTTACATTGCATGATAATAAAGAACATGCAATAATTAGTGCTAGATTAATTAATATCAACATAATTGGTATTAAACCTAAGATTTTGCTATTAAGATGTTCCTCAACATGTATGATATTAAAAAATTTAATGGATCAAATGATTTCAATCTATGAAAGGTAAAGATGAGTGCATTTCTAATTCGATAGGATGCATAGTAGCAATTAAAGGTGAAGAAAAACTATTGAATACTTTAGCAACATTGGATAAGGAAGGGATTACTTCAAAGGCGTATAAAGTAAAAATCTTAAGTTTAGGAGACAAGATCCTAAGAGACGTAGTTGATGAAACAACCACTAGTTTATTATAGAAACAACTCCAGTGTAAAAACAACAATAACAATTCAGTATGAATCCCACTAAGATGTAGGGTTTGGGGAGGTCGAAAAGTACAACATCCTTACCTCTTTCTATTAGAGAGGCTATTTCAATCTCGAAAGTAAGTATTAGAGGAAATTATTTACAAATCGTTTAAACAACTTGAAAAAAAGTATTAGAAGAAATCAATTATAAACTTTTTATATCCAAATCAGTGTTTTTACCTTCAAGATGACAAACAGTAAACAAGAAAAATGTCACATTGATAATTTTAATTGAATCATCTTAAATTTATAAGTTTTGAAGGTTAAAATTTAGAATAAGGATTAAGCCATAATATTTTTGTATTCCTTGCCTAATTCATACAAAAATTTTATTAATATTATGTTGTATAAGAGAGAGCTTATTTCTATCATACTTTTTAAAAATTTAAAAAAAGTCTTTAGCTATTACGAAGTTGGATCATGTTTGGGTCTAATTATCAACAGATGAAGCAATAAGGAAAGAAATTATGGGACAATAATAAGTCACAATCCAAGTAAAAAGATAAAGTTGTTCATTACTTTAATTGTAAAGAAAAAAGGTAAATTTAAAATTTTTGAGGATGGATGGAAATAGAATTTTAGTATCATTAGACATATGTAGAAATAGAGTTTTAGTGAACTTAGACTTTTAAATAAAGTTTGTGTGCTTAAATTTATTACGTGTAAACCTAAGTTATAAATACTTTGATATAAATTTTGCAAGAAAGAATATTTAGAGGATCAAACTTATCATTCTCATAGAAATAAAAGAAATATATCTCCTTACCTACGGACTTAGGTTACATAATTGGTCGAACCACATAAACTTTAGTGTTTTTGCTTCGTAGATTTTCTTTTGATATTAATTTTATTTATGCAATAAATGGTACCAAAGTAATTAGTATTGCAATAATTAATATACTAATAATTAGTTCAGCCTTGTACTTGATATCATAGTCATATACATATATACATACATACATATATGTTAGCTAAAGGTTTGTTATTAAAGATTTTGATGATAACTATATAATATTTCAAAATTCAAATAATAGTTATTCCTTTTTATTAGTAACAACAAAATTCTTAAAATGAAATAAAATTATAGGAAAAATGCCTTCTTCTTGTAGGAACCTTTTTTAATGAACTTACCTTATTAGAAATGATTCCACAACATCCGGAATGAACTTACTCATTTGAACAATTAGCTTCAAAATTTTTGACAAAGCTTTTCTCTTAACGTTTGAATATTGAAAGATTCCAGCAAAGATGATATCGAAGATTCGTTAGATACAAAGTCAATTCAGAATTAAAATGAAGCAACAGTTAGTTGAAGAAAATGTCTACTTAAGGAAGAGCTATTGCATCTGCGAACAATACATAGATTTGCGAAATACTTCAGTAGCATCAATATTCTTGAAATTTATATCTATATCAAACTCCTTATGCCTTAGAAAGTGAAAACACTCTATTAAGAGAGACTACTTAAACCTTTTATACAATTTTTATTGAGAGATTATAGAAGCTTGTTAAATACTACGAATGTAGAAGGTTGAAGAACCTTGAAAAATATGTATTCATTTGGAGAGGCTCATGAAAATTTACTACTTAGAGTTTTATAGTGAAATACTCAAGTTGAATAGTTGGGGACTAGACGTAGGCTTTGTTATAAGTCGAACTAGTATAAATTGACTGTGTCACTCTCTCTTTCTTAACTTTTAAATTTTTGCATTATAGTGTGTGTGTTTAATTTATAAAAGGCTCCTTCACTTTTGGAATAGGCTCTTTCTATTTTAATATTGTAAGAGGTTTCTTTCATTAATAAACTCCTTTCATTTTTTAAATTTTAACAAGCTCCTTTTGTTTTTAAACATTAACAAGCTCCTTTTATTTTCAACTTTAATAGGCTCTTTTCATTTTTAAACATTAACAAGCTCCTTTTGTTTTTAAATATTAATAAGGTCCTTCATTTTTAATGTTAACAGGCTCCTTTCATTTTTTAAGCGTTAACATGCTCCTTTTTTTTTAAAACGTTAATTGGCTCCTTTTGTTTAAGCTTTAACAAGCTCTTTCTATTTATAGATTTTTCTATTAAAATTTAGCAGGTTTTTATCGTTTACACGAATTGATAGTAACTTGCAAGATTTTTAAGTCACATACAATTCATCCCACTCTTGTGTGTTTTTGCTTTGTCATTTAGTATCAGAGTGAGGTTTCACATTTATTGTGTTTTACTGCATGTGACAGATCATGGAAACAATTTAAGAAGCCTTAAAGGACAATCCATCTCAAAGTCTCCCTATTTCAATGAGAACAATTATTCCTATTGGAAAGAGAGAATGGCTAGTTATCTTCAATATGTAAATATCAAAATCTAGCAAGCTATCAAAGTTGGAACCATAACTCCTGCTACTGACGATGTAAAAGTGTGGATTGATGTTGATAGAAGAAATGCATAGCTAAATGCCAAAGCAAGACATTATCTGATTTGTGCACTATCTCCAGAAGAGTATGAAAAGATATCCTACTGTTCTACAACAAAGGAAATGTGGGACAAACTTCAAGTTACTTTTGAAGGAACGAATGAGGTAAAGAAACATAGAATAAGTCTTTTAGTGCATCAATAACTATTTGTATGAAATAGGGAAAGACTATAGACAAATTCTTCAGATGTTTTAACAACGTCATCACAGCCTTAAAGAACTTAGGAAAGGTATATCCCAATGATGAGCTTGTAATAAAGATTCTAAGGTCACTAAGAAAGTAATGGAGACCTAAAGCGATAGCTCTAGAAACTACAAAGGATCTCAACATTCTTTCACTTGACTGGTTAAGAGAAAACTTGATGATCCATGAAGCCAAGTTTAAGTGAGATGAAGGGGCTTCATATACAAAAGGAATGGCACTAAAAGCAACTAATGAATCAAATCCATCAAACGGTGATGAAAGCGACACTGAGTTGCAAATAGATGAAGATGACGAACTTAATTTCATGGTTAGAAAATATGCCCGCTTTTACTAAAAGAAGCTAATGAAGAAAAGAGAAGGAAACTAGAAAACTAGAAATAGCATATTTCTATCTAAAGGCAATAACAACGGTAGCAATACATAAAATAATCAAATCATATGCTATCACTACAAGAAGTCTGAACACACAAGACAATAATGTCCACTTATTAAAAAGGACAAAACAGAGAACATAAAACCTAAAAAGTAAGCTATGACTACATCTTGGTCAAATGAAGATTTTGAAAACTTTGAGAAAGAAGAGCCTGAAAAAGTTAGCAACATTTGTTTTATGGCTGAATTAGGAGACGATAAGGTGTATTATTCTAACTCTGATATTGAAATATATGAATTAAGAGATGCATGTCATGAACTGTATGATCAGTATAAAAAATTAACAATGTAGTATTTCAAAAAGGTTGAGAAGTCCAAGAATAATGGTGCTTCCTTAATGAATAAGATCAAATCATTAGAATATGAGAATAAGAATTTGTTATCTAAAATTATGTCTCTTGAAAATGAAAACAAATAAAAAGTATCTAAAAAGAAATTCTTGGAATAAAAGATAAGTCAATTAGACAATGCATTGCTTGAGAATGATTGTGATAAGGTAAAACAATTAGAAGAAAAAGTTACTACCCTAGAACTTGAGAGAGAAATTGGATGGAAAAATAATTTCTCTAGAAAGGATCTTGCAAATTTTGTTGATGGAAAGAAGAATCTTGGTGCATTACTTAGGAGTGGTAAAGGTGTTTTTGATAAGGCTGGAATAGGATACAATGAAAATAATAATATTAGACCATACAAGAATTTCTTTGTTAAAGCCAGCAATAGCCATAGTCAAAACAGTAGGAACATCATAAATAGCAAAAATTATAACAATTCTCATTCATTTGTTTCATGCAATTACTATGGTAGACATGTTCGTATTAGCCATTCTTGTAATATCCTAGTTTGATTATTGTATTGTGTAATGTGTTGTACGTGGATTTTATAAAGTATGCTTTATTTATGGTATATTAGAGTAATTTAAGTGTTTAAAAGTATTACTAAGGTTATAATGGAGATCACAGATAGACCAAATATGTATCTAGACTCAACCAAAAATTTTGTAACCATTTTTCATGCTCTTCTACCCCTAACCAAGCATCCAATAAAGTTCGATAGTTATTCAAGTAAAGAAGAAGAAGAAGAAAATGGGTTAGTAAGCTTACTAGTCCTGCTGAAAATTTTGATTTGTTAGGTTTTAGAATTGGTTTTGATGGTGTGATTACACACTTTTCATGTAATATCAAGGTTTTATTGCATTGGAAGCAATTGGGAGAAGAAAATCACGTGAATCAAGTGTATGGAACCTTAGTTAAACTTGGTCAAAGGTGAGATCTATTTTCTAAAGTTTCTAATTTTGTTATTTGATGATTTATGAGTAATAAATTGCATTAGGAAATTGCCTAAAGTGTCTTAGGTTGTTATTTGATGATTTAAGAGTAATGAATGGAAGTAGTTTAACGATAAAGGAATGAAAGAAAAATTATGGAAATGATTAGATCAGTTTTCGACCAAGGTTAAGGTTTTTAATGTGTTATGATACAAAATTCTACTTTGATGTTTTATGATGTTCATAGCATTATTTTGATGCTAATGAAATAAAGAAATGAAAAGGAATCGGTTTGGAATTGGTTTTGGTTGAAATTCAGCCTAAAGAGCTTGATTTTGTAAAAACATGGTTAATGACAATTTATGGCGTAAATGTGTGTAATAAAATGTCATGGAAATGAATTTAGGTTGATTTTTAAGTGTTAGAAATCAAATGGAATTGAACTGGAAGAGTTTAATATATATTATCTTAAGTTTAGCCTTACAGACCTTTTTAGTATAAAAGCATTGTTATGATGTGATGACCATGTGAATGTGATTAAGGATGGTCATTAAGTGTGTTTGTGGTTTTGGAATTATTAAATGAAGTGTTATGTTATTAGTTGGAGAAAAATTAGTATATAGAGTGTATATAAAAAGTAATCAAGTTGATATGGTTTATGGTATATTTGATTGGAAAATGTATTAAGGAGCTGAATGTATTCGTATTAGGTTTTTGGATAGAGAAATGAAGTCAACTGAAGGTTTCAAAGTGGTGAAAAGGAAACTAGCAAGTAGTAAGTGTATTTTAATTGTTTTATATGACTAAATTCTTTACAAAAGAATTGATGACATATGATTATTCTTTAAATTGATTTTTATGCAAATGATTTATGTTTACAAAGACTAGCACATTGTGAGTGTACTTTAAATTGAGTTTATGCAAATGATTTTCATTTGATCGTGAAATGAATAATTATGTTGAGTTTTATGCAAATGATATTTTACAAGTGAATATTGCTAGCATAAGTGTATGCTTTGAAAATATATAAGTTTTAATTTGAAAGTTAAATTTTATATGAATGGGAGTTACATTGAAATAATTCAATTATGAATTCTCCCATACTTGATTTGGAAAATAAGATGAGTCATAAATGTAAGAGTTGCTTTTAGCTATGGTACACCTCTAGGCTATATATATGTTATCATACCGGTATAGTTATAGAGGTTAACCTATTATGGGTAAGCGATGTAGAATCAGCTCTGTAAATAGTGGTTAACCAGTCACAGCTAAGTAATATAGAACTAGATCTGTGACTTATTACGAGTAAGCGATGCAGAACTAGCTCTGTAACTACCGGTATATAACAGTTAACCTATTACAAGTAAGTGATGCAAAACTAGCTCTATGAACTTAGGCCTAATGTACCGTATGGAAAAGAAACTAGTGGTAGGTTATGTTGAGTAAGGAAAGTCATGTGTCGCCATTATTTATGTTAAAAATGATTTGATGGGAACCATATGGTAAAAATTCTAATGGATGACTTATTTTAATATAAAATGTTTCATAAATCTTATTACCACCATTGTTTATTGGTTAAGGGAAAAAAAGAAAGGAAAATGGAAACTTTTATATGATGAGTTTAATTTTGGAATAGTATTTACGAAAATTTAAAATTGTGTTTTACAAAATACTATTTGAGTACCAATTGTTATAATGCAGGAATAAATTGTTATGGAAAATGCTTTACGATGAGCTTTGTGATTTTATGGGAATATTGCATTTATGTTGTTATGAAAAGTTCAATATTTTTGTAAACTAAGTACACTCACTGAGCTTGTTTAGCTCACCCTTATTTTTATGTTTTTAAACAAACTACCCAAGTCATGTATGCAAGTACTACAGTAATTGGGACTCTATCGTAAGATTAGTTGTATCGTCGGGTGCTGCTGTGCTTGTTTCATTTTCATCTTTACATTAAAAAATGGATGTTTATAAAGGCTTTTAAATGAAATGCAAGAATATGTTTTAGCTTTTAAAAGTTTATTGTAGTGATTGTTGAGAATTATTTGTTTGGGGTTGCTTGTGAGTGGATTTGAAGTCCAAAATTTGTAGTTGAGAAATTGGTGTGAATATATAAGTGCTTTGAAATTTTACAGGGCTTTTGAAAATTTTGGGAATGTCAAAATGTAGTCATTATGCTTTCAAATTTTTTAATAAAATGAATTAAAACAAAAATTTTCCACTACATTCCTCACTTTTAATTATTAAAGCATAAAAGGTTTTAAATAGATGAATGACTTGGCTTTGCAAAAACCCTTCGGTCGAGTTAGATATTGATTGGAGGGCTACAATGGGGTCACTAGGAGGGCTCCACTTGGATTCCGAAAGGGGAACTCTAAGATGGGTCCTTTACAGTGGTATTGGAGCCTGTTTTGAAATAAGGTTGTCTTTATATGTGATTTGATTTCATAATGTGATTTTACGTGGTTTTTATGAATCGGGCAACCCAAATTGTTATATTCCATGCATCTAAGTTTGCAAACAAATCTCCATTGTTATATAGTTTATCTTTGAGTTCACAATATAATGCACCGACAAAACCTTAGGGGTCCCAAAGCCACACTAATGGATCCAGCACTTGAATACCTTCAACTCGAGAGGGCCAACACAGGGATGGTTTAGTAGATGTTTTTCTTTCCTTTTTAGAACAATTAAGATTGGTCAAACTGCTGGTGGAATATTTTTTTTTACCTTGAGTGAACCATACAAACACGGGCAATAGTAATGCACCAACTAAAGGAGACCCTAGTAGCGTTAGGGAGTTTGATGAAGTGTATTTGTAAGTTACGTATAACACTGACTAGTAGGAATAGAGACCCTAAAAGTGCCCCAATTTGGTTGGATCGGGATAAAAAAATAATCAATTCAAATGGTTTAGTGATAGAAGGATGAGATGAGGAATATCATCTAGTTAAAGGTCAATTAGACCACCTAAATTGTCTACCTAGTTAAAGGTCAGTTAGACCACCTAAATTGTCTAGAGACTCTTGAAACACTAGGGGCTCAATACCAAGGAATAGCTAATGTGGAAGGAGACCACCTGCATAGGCTGGGGTAATTTCAGTAACCTAGCAGGATGCTGAGGATACATCTAGTACAATAACAAGTACTAGTAGTGATGAATATATTGAGATCACTCTCAAAACTATGCACTCATATGTGCTAAAAGATTTCGTTTGTGAAGTTGGAGTTTTTATAGTGCCATTTGATAATAACAACTTTCACTAAAACTACATCAGTATTATGGAACGTTCATAGTGGTAGTTATATAGTAGTTAGTCTTAAAATCTCTCTAATGAGTTTATTTTGTTATATAGCTATGACTATAAAGTCATATTAGGAAGGAAATTGACTAATAGTACATTATGTCAATGTGGATTGCTTCTAAAGGAAGTTAGGATTTGCACATAAGGGAACTGAGATATAAAATTCCCCAGGAAACGTAGAATGCTTCCATCTCTTAGCATAGCCATGATAAGTAGAACAATACTAAGAGATTACTATACAAGTTATTCAGTTCTACGACTCAATAATTACAGAAGTTTATTATGTTATTCAGCATTTTAATGTTGGAAAAGTAATTTATGAATATATCTAGAGGATGAAATTGCTTATTACGGTTGAATTAGTTGAGGATTATTTATTTATACGAGTAATTAGTGACTGACTTTTCATATGTTTAAATGTTATGACCTTATAGAGTGACTGATTAGAATAAATATCAATCTTAGCATAAAATTTTGGTTTTAAGGGCTAGTTTGTTTTTGATTGTAAGGTGATTTGGGGATTTGTACAAAGTAATGTTATAGAAGACATTGTACAATGATCAGTTTGATGTAAGCTTTTAATTATGCATATATTAGTATACCGATTCTAAGTATTGAACATTTACTATTTTAGATTTCTTTTAATGTAAGTCAATTGTTATATTTCTTGAAAATTAGATGACTGAAAATGGTGGTAAAATTTTCATGGAAATGTTAGTGATAAGTTTGATTCATAATGGATAATTTTCTCTTTAAAATTTAGACCTATTATTTTTCAGATAATTATAATTGACGATTGGGAGAATGATAAGAATTATGTATAAGACCTTTGGACAAGTAGAACTTAGAGATTTTAGTCAATTAAAAATTGTTTTTTAAACTAATAAAGTCCCATATTGAGTTTTGAGGTACTTGAAATCATATAAGCGTTTTATAGTGCTAGAAATGGACAAGTAGTGATATCTTTATTGAACATCAAAGTTATACAGTGGAAATATGAGGTGTACTCCTTGTTTGAAGAGATTAAGGTTTGATAAGCTCGAAATTGCATTATGAGATAGTCGAATTTTGATATATAAGGAAATTGAATGGTTAGTATGTGAATAGGATATTATGTTAGTGTCTTACGATATGATCTTAAATGATTGATTTACTTCCAAAGAGTATGACAGGAAATGACAAAGGTACAATAAATAGTTCACTTGTGGTTACGAATATGAAATTTGAAATTCAAGTAGTCCATACGAGGCATAAGAAATACAAGGAAAAATATATTATTGAGTTTTGTTTATAATTAGAGACAATGAGAAAGGAAATGTTTATTATTTAGGAGTATACGAAGGATTTGATGATAGCAATTCTTCTAAATCTTTCAAGGATCAAATTGCCTATTTCCTAAACATCCAAAGTAGGTATTCTCCTGAAAGATTAATCAAGCTATAAGTGATTGGAAGTATAAGTGTTGGTATATGAGGATGAGATAGATAAAAGTAAATTGGTTAGACAAAACTAGTTCAAATAACCTTAAATAAGATCAAAAGTATGTGGGTTAATGTGATAGTACCTAAAATTGATATCAGACCTCAGTGTGAAAATGGCGGAAGAATTTAGAGTTGAAGTTGAAAAATCAAGGAATTTTTGTTAATATCATCATAGTAAAGAATAGTTTGTTTTTGACAATCTGATAAGCTAAGCCCACGATATGTTGGTCCCCATGAGGTGATTGACATAGTGAAAGCACGAAGAATGGATATAAAGTTAATATCCATATTTTTGAGATCACTATGTTTGTTTAAAATTTCGAGGATGAAATTTCTATAAGGGGAGAATTTGTAATATCCCAGTTCGATTATTGTAATGTGTAATGTGTTATACATGCATTTTATAGAATATGCTCTATTTATGGTATACTAAAGTAATTTAAACATTTAAAAGTATTATTGAGATTATAATGGAGATCACGAATAGACTAGAGATGATTCTAGACTCATCAAAAAATATCTTAGAAAAACTTTGAAAACTTTAAAAAGCTATACAATGAATCCGAAGGAGCTTTAAAAGCCTTGAAATGTGCTTTGAGGATTTAAATGACACTTTTGAATGATATCCAGATGATTTTGGTGAATAGTATTTCTGGATGAATAGTGAATCTAGGTTAATAGTATTTTCACATGAATAGTGATTTTGGGGACCCAACCCCAAAACTTGAAAAATACCCAAAATAGGTGTTAGAGTCTAATGATACTGAAATAGATCGAACATAAGCCCGATCAAAAGAATTTAGGGAGTTTCGAAAGTTTAAGGTTAAAATTCCCTTTTTGGAAAATAATTCGTATTGTTGATTTTAAAGCCATTCAAAATTTTTAAAAGCATCCAATCAACAGGTATTGACCCTAATTAGAGTATTTCACGGTCAACTTGGTGATAAGACAGTTGCGAAATATTTTCAGGATTTAATTCTGATAGTTAATGAACTAAATGCATTAAAGGGCAATGTGGTCTTTTTGTATTCATTAAAGAGCAATTTGGTCTTTTTACAAGAAGTTAGTGGATTGATGAGTCATAGGAGAGAACCAATTAAATGATGACAAGTGGCATGGGTAAATGTGTAATATGAGACATTTTGGTGAAGTTGTAATTATAAGATGTTATTAAGGATAAAGGGGTAATTATAATGGAAATGGGGGAAACTTGTAATTAAACAAAGACTTCATCTTCTTTAAAAGTTAGTGGCTGGCCATTGATGAGAGAAACATAGAGAAAGAGAGAAAAAAAAAAGAAAAGAGAAAGAGAAAGGAGAAGAGAGAGCTACGACTAAGCCAAAGTGACGTGATCCAAACCATTTTTCATGCTCTTCTACCTCCAATCAAGCATCCAATAAAGTTCCATAGTCATTCAAGTGAAGAAGAACAAGAAAATGGGTGGGTTAGCTTACTAATCTTGTTGAAAAATCTGATTTTTTAGGTTATAGGTTAGATTTGATTTTGATGGTGTGATTTACACCCTTTTGATGTAATATCAAGGTTTTATTATATTAGAAGCAATTAGGAGAAGAAAATCATGTGAATCAAGTGTATGAAACCTTGTTCAAACTTGGTTAAAGGTGAGATCTATTTCCTAAAGTGTTTTATGTTGTTATTTAATGATTTAAGAGTAATGAATGGCATTAGGAAGTTAGTTTAATGACGAAAGAATGAAAGAAAAACTATGGAAATGATTAGATAAGTTTTCAGCTAAGGTTAGGGTTTTTAATGTGTTATGATCCGAAATTCTGTTTTAATGTTTTATGATGTTCATAGCATTATTTTGATGCCAATGGAATAAAGAAATGAAAAGGAATTGGTTTAGAATTGGTTTTGGTTGAAATTTGGCCTGGAGAGCTTGATTTGTAAAAACATTGTTAATGACATTTTATGGCTTAAATATGTGTACTAAAATGTCATGGAAATGAATTTAGGTTGATTTTTAAGTATTAGAAATCAAATGGAATTGTATTGGAAGAGTTTAATGTGTAATATGCTAAGTTTAGCCTTAAAGACATTTTTGGTATAAAAGCATGGTTATGATGTGATCACCATGTGAATGTGATTAAGAATGGTCATTAAGTGTATTTGTAGTTTTGGAATTATTAAATGAAGTTTTATGTTATTATTTGGAGAAAAATTAATGTATGAAGTGTATATGAAAAGTAATGAAGTTGATATGGTTTATGGTATATTTAATTGGAAAATTTATTAATGAGTTGAATGTATTTGTATTAGGTTTTCAAATCGAAAAACAATGCCAACTAAAGGATTTCAAAGTGGTGAAAAGGAAACTAGCAAGTAATGAGTGTATTTTAATTGTTTTCTATGACTAAATTCTTTGCAAACGAATTAATAACATGTGAGTATTATTTAAATTGATTTTATGCAAATGGTTTCTATTTATAAAGACTAGCAAGTTATGAGTGTACTTTAAATTGAGTTTATTCAAATGATTTTCATTTGATCAGGAAATGAATGCTGAATTTTATGCAAATGACATTTTACAAGTGAATATTGCTAGCATAAGTGTATGCTTTGGCAATGTATGAGTTTTAATTTGGAAGTTAAATTTTATATAATTGGGAGTTATATTGAAATAATTCAATTATGAATTCTCCCATACTTGATTTAGAAAATAAGATGAGTTGTAATGTAAGAGTTACTTTTGGCTATAGTATACCTCTAGGCTATATACATGTTATTATACAAGTATATTTATAGTGGTTAGCCTGTTACGGGTAAGCGATGTAGAACTAGCTCCGTAAACAGTGGTTAACCAGTCTCGAGTAATCAATGTAGAACCAGCTCTATAACTTGTTACAGATAAGTGATGTAGAATTCGTTCCGTAACTACCAATATATAGCAGTTAATCTGTTATGGGTAAACGATGTAAAAACAACTTTATGATAGTGGTTAACCAATTGCGAGTAAGCGATGCAGAACCAGCTCTATGACTTCTTACTGGTAAGAAATATAGAAATATCTCTTTGACTTATTACGGGTAAGTGATGTAAAACTAACTCCGTAACTACCGATATATAGTGGTTAATCTATTACGGGTAAGCGATATAGAACCATCTCTGTAAATAGTGGTTAACTAGATGCGAGTAAGCAATGTAGAACCAGCTTCGTGACTTTAGGCCTAGTGGTGGGCTATGTTGAGTAAGGAAAGTCATGTGCTGCCACTATTTATATTAAAAGCAATTTGAGGGGCACCATACAGTGCCGATTCTAGTGGATGACCTATTTTTAGTATAAAAGTTTTCATAAAACTTATTGCCACCATTTTTTATTAGTTAAGAAAAAAGAAAATGGAAAATGGAAACTTTTATTTGATGAGTTTTATTTCGAAAAAAGCCTTTCAAAATAGTATTTAAGAAAAATTGAAATTTTGTTTTACAAAATACCATTTGGGCATAGAT
Organism: Erythroxylum reticulatum; assembly: GCA_025504915.1. NCBI lineage: Eukaryota > Viridiplantae > Streptophyta > Magnoliopsida > Malpighiales > Erythroxylaceae > Erythroxylum > Erythroxylum reticulatum. Next base: position 27,588,508 of record JANSVA010000009.1, on the reverse strand, counting down.
TATGATGATGCATAAATTAAATTGTTATGAAAAATGCTTTACTATGAGCTTTATGATTGTATGGGAATATTGCATTCATGTTGTTATTAAAGTTCAATTTTTTTGTAAACTGATTACACTCACTGAGCTTGTTTAGCTCACCCTTATTTTTATGTTTTTAAACAAATTATCCCAGTTATGCGTACAGGTGTTGCAGTAATTGGGACTCTGTTACAGGATTAGTAGTATTGTTGGGTATTGTTGTTCTTGTTTCATTTTCATCTTTACATTTGTGTAAAGAATGGATGTTTATAAAGGCTTTCAAATGAAATGCATGAATATGTTTTAGCTTTTTAAAGTTTATTGTAGTGATTGTTGAGAATTATTTGTTTGGGGTTGCTTGTGAGTGGACTTGAAGTCTAAAATTTGTAGTTGAGAAATTGGTGTGAATATAGAAGTGTTTTAAAATTTTACAGGGCTTTTGAAAATTTTGAAAATGTCCAAATGTAGTCATTATGCTATCAAAAATTTCAATAAAATAAATTAAAACAAAATTTTCCTACAACTTACCTCGGTTTTAATTATTAAAATATAAAAGGTTTTAAATAGTTGAATGAATAGGATTTATGGGAACCCTTCGATTGAATTAGATATCGATTGGAGGCTACCATGGGGTTACCAGGAGCTCTCCCCTTCGATTCTAAAAGGGAAACTCTAGAATGGGTCTTTTCAATTCATGTAACTTTCATAAAATGAAGAAATTATCTTAAATGTATGTTTGGAGACCGAAAGGTCAAACTACTAACCTGAAAGGACTTAGAAAATTTTGGGTATCTCAAATGAGATAATACATTATGTAGATATGCTTCAGAACAAAGACAAGAGAAAATTAATGAATAGTTGATAGTGGTTGCTCGAGACACATGACAGGTGAGATATCACATTTCAACTATATTGAAAGGAAAGATAGAGGTAATGTTGTATTTGTCAATAAAAACAAGGCAAAAGTCACTAGAATTGGTAAACTTGGTGACTCTAATTCTACTTCTATTGATAATGTTTGTCATATTGATGGATTTAAACATAAGTTGCAAAGTGTAAGTTAATTATATAATAAGAGTTATAGAGTCACTTTCTATGCATCCCATTGCGAAATTATTGATAATCTTAATGACAACAATGTATTTGTTGGTCCTATAAATCAGAATATATATTATGCTTAATTAAAAGACATGTCTTCACAAAATTTTAAGCGTTTTGCTTCACTAGAAAAGAATTCATTTATCTGGCATAGAAGACTTGGATATGCTATCATGAGCATTCTATCAAAATTACCCAAAAATGAGTTACTAAAATGACTACCGAACTTGAAGTTTGAGAGTAATCAGGTTTGCAAAGCTTGTTTAAAAGGAAAACAAATCAAAGGTAGCTTTCCTCCTAAAAATATTGTTTCTACTAACCACCTACTTCAACTTGTACATATGGATATATTTGGTCCCACTAAGGCTCAAAGCTTTGGTGGTAAACACTGTGGTTTTGTCATAGTAGATGATTATTCTAGATTTACATGGGTTTATTTTCTATTTAAAAAGGATTATATTTTTAAAGTTTTTTAGAAGTTTTACAAAAAAATTTCGATTGAGAAAGGGTACTGCATTACATCTATTCGGAGCGATCATGGAGGAAAATTCGATAAAATAAAATTTGAAGATTTTTGTAATGAAATTGGCCTAACTTATAATTTTTCATGCTCAATGACTCTTCAGCAAAATAGAGTTATTGAGAGAAAGAACAAGACTCTTGTTGATATGATCAGGACAATGCTATGCGAAAGTGGTTAATCTCATAGTTACTGGGCAAAAGTTGTATCTACTGCTTCTTACATACTTAACAGGTGCCTTATAAGACCTATTCTCAAAAAGACCCCCTATGAGTTGTGGAAAGGAAGAAAATTGAATGCTGCTTACTTTCTAGTGTTTGGCTACAATTGATTTGTATTAAATAATGGAAAGGACAACTTCGGAAAATAGGATGCAAGATTAGATGAAGCTATTTTTTAGGTTACAGTACTGCCAACAAAAGATTCAGAGTTTATAATAAAAGAACAAAGAGGATAGAAGAATCAATACATGTGGTATTTGATGAAGCACTACCCTTGACAATAGCAGCTGATTTAGATGATGAAAAGCATCCTTCAATTCCTAAAAATACATCACAGACTCAAACTACACCTATAGTATCTTTATAATTACAAGATCAAAAAGGTCATTTTGAAGCCAGGACGAAGCAGGCTCCTTTATCTCAGCAGGAGCCTATGCAATGAAGAAAACTAAGAGAATATAGAGGTCAAGATACACATCAGTACATTTTGGGAGACCCTTCTGAAAGTCTAAGAACTAGATCATCCTTCAAAAACAATTATATTGCCTTCATTTCACAATTGGAACCAAAGATAGTTGAAGAAGCTCTTACAGATGAAAATTGGGTTTTAGCTATAAAAGACGAAGTAAATCAGATTGACAAAAATAAGTTTGGAATCTAATACCTCGTCCACAAAACAAGTCAATCATTAGAACACGTTGGGTTTTTTGAAATAAACTTGATGAAAATGGTAAGGTGGTAAGAAACAAAGTTAGACTTGTAGTTCAAGGTTATAATTAACAAGAAGGTATTGATTTTGATGAGACTTATGCACCTGTTGTTATATTATAATCAATTAAAATTTTATAATCAATTAGAATTTTACTTGCCTTTACATGCTATAGAAATTTTAACCAAATGGATGTTAAAAGTACCTTCTTAAATCGATATATTAACAAAGAAGTGTTAGTTAAGCAGCCTCTAGGTTTTGAAGATGAAAACCATCTTGATTACGTGATTAAGTTAACTAAAGCTATGTATGGTCTAAAGCAGGCTCCTTGGGCATGGTATGAGAGGTTAAGTAATTTTCTACTTGAGAATAACTTTGAAAGAGGAAAGATAGTTAAAACCTTATTTATTAAGAAAAAGAAAAATGATTTACTCATAGTGCAAATATATATTGATGGCACAATTTTTGGTGCTACACATCAATCTTTCTGTAAAGAATTCTCAGCTTTAATACAGGGGGAGTTTGAAATGAGTATGATAGGAGAACTAAATTTCTTTTTTGGGTTGCAAATTAGGCAAACAGGAAAAGGAATCTTTATTATTTAAGACAAATACACAAAGGAACTCATCAAGAAATGTCATTTTGAGAATTCCAAACCGATGGATACTCCTAGCTATATATTCTGGAACTAAACTTGATATGGATGAAGAAGCCAAAGATGTGGATGAGACAAAGTACAGAGGAATGATTAGATCACTAATATATCTCACGAGCTCAAGACCACATATTATGTTCAGTATATGTCTTTACACACGCTTTTAATAAAATCCAAAAGAGAGTGACCTTTAACCAGTCAAGAGGATCTTTCACTATCTTCGTCGAACTTTGGACTTTAGATTATGGTATCCAAAAGCTGATTCTTTTAACATAGTTGGGTATTGTTATGCAGTTATGTAGGTGATAAAGTTGCTAGGAAAAACATAAGTGGTCACTACCAATTTCTTGGAAGATGACCAATTTCTTGGTCTTGTAAGAAACAAAATTGCATAGCGCTTTTGACAACTGAAACAAAATATATAGCAATTGTTAGCTATTGGGCTCAAATTTTATCGATGAAACATTAACTCTAGGATTTTTCTCTAAACTTTGATCATATTCCTATACTATGTGACAATACAAGTACAATAAATCTCTCTGAAAATCTTGTGCATCATTCTAAGACTAAGTATATAGAAATCAAAAGTCATTTTCTTAGAGATCATGTTTTAGAAGGAACCATTGATCTTTTGCATGTTAAAACTGAAAATCAAGTAGTTGATATCTTTACTAAGCCACTTTCTGAAGATTGATTTTGTTTGTTAAGAAAAGGGCTTGGTATGTGTAGGTTATTTGATATTAATTACGTATGAAGATTCTATGCTACTTCTCCTTGCAGATATTAACAGGCTCCTTCTAATATGTGTTATAGAAGGCTCCTCTTAGTTTAGAAGGACCCTCTTAGATTATAAGGACCCCTTTTAGTTTAGAAGGCCCCACTTAACTTAGAAAGCTCCTCTTAGTTTAATAGAGCATAATACAGGCGTCTTAAAAAGGCAGTTATTTAATAGAGTTGTTTCAGCTTTTAAAACGTGCACGATATTT
>JANSVA010000009.1:27554731-27578630 GCA_025504915.1 Erythroxylum reticulatum | reverse complement strand
GAGTTGTTTCAGCTTTTAAAACGTGCACGATATTTTGACATCTTTTTGTACATGACTGACAGAAGATACGCAGATGATCACAGTTCCTTTATTAGCATGTACAACTGCTCATCCTCATACGAGATAAACGCTCAAGAATCGTTTAGTATACCTTAAGTAGACTTCTCTCTTCTAATCATCTTTGTCGTTCTCAGAAGTGTCGTTCTTTCCTCTCTGCACCTAACTCTTTGTTTCTTCTTAAATCTCCTAAGCTTACTTTCAATAAAACAAAGAAAATCTAAGGGATAGGAGAAAACCTTGGCATCCACTTCTAGTCACAGTGAAACTCTTTGCCATAAACAAACCCTTTTTTTGGAGTCTTCTTCTCTCTCGCCAATAATAGGATCATTACACACTCCTATTGAACCTGCTTCTATTACATCTAAGCCCCAAGTTTCAGAAACACCCAATCAAGAGACTCCAGAGAAGAGAAAAAGAAAAATTTTGGCTATATTGTCTCTAAAATCAGACTCTGATTCATCTTTTGGGCGCAACAAACCAACAGTCAAACAACAATATGTCTCTCTAACTCTAGTGAAGAGGAAGAAGAATAAACAGAAGAAGAAATATAAGAAGAAAACGAAGAAGAAAACTCAGAAGAAGAAAAGGAAGAAAAAGACGAAGAAAAAGGAGGAGAAGAAAATTCTTCTATTAAACGTTAATAGGCTCCTTTCATTTTTAAATGTTAATAAGATCCTTTCATTTTTAATGTTAACATGCTTCTTTTGTTTTTAAACGTTAATAGGCTCCTTTCATTTTTAACGTTAACATGCTTCTTTTGTTTTTAAACGTTAATAGGCTTCTTTCATTTTTAAATGTTAACAGGCTTCTTTCATTATTAACGTTAATAGGCTCCTTTCATTTTTTTAAGCATTAACAAGCTCCTTTCATTTTAAAACATTAACAGACTCCTTTTGTTTTAATCTTTAACAGGTTCCTTCTATTTATAGACTTTTCTAGTGAAATTTAGAAAGTTCTTATCGTTTATACGAATTGATTGTAATTTGCAAATTTTTTAAAGTCACGCACAATTAACTCTCCTCTTGCATGTATTTGTTTTAACAATATATATCTTAAAATTATAATTAATTAATTAATAATATATATTATTTTAATTATGTGCACCTGCTTCTTAAATCACTTTTCATGTATCAATGTTTTGAAACTAAGAAAAATTAATAAAGAAAACGACATTGAAGAAGCAAGACATCATTCCTCAATTCTTTTAATTAGAATCTTGCAAATTCTGAATTAGATCCAATTCATTTAGCATATTTAGAGTAGATGATGTATTATGCATTTGTAATCATTGCATGATTTATTTAAAGAGTTCCATCACCTAATAATTATAAAGTATTTGAAATCAATGCCTTAAAATCTAGCTCCAATTGCCAAGGCCAAGAATTCCTATTTTATTCTTTCTTTCCCTCCTAAGGTTTGTGTCATCAAATTTGCATTCGATTTGGCCATCCATTTGTCAGTAGCACTAGTTTTGGCCAGAAATGGTAAAATACTTTTAACGAATATAGCCTTTCCATTTTTAAAAATGGCTTTGTAACAATGTTCTAGCAACTTCAGACATTGGTCGTGGTTCGAATTTAGAGCATCCACTACTAAAGATGGTCACTTTAGTCGATTTTCTCTTTTTAAGTATTAAACAACTTGAAAATAATAGTAGTTGTTCGAAACCAACCATGATGGAATCATGGACACACCAGAAAATAAAATTTTTTACAGCTTTTGTTCGGATCCCGATAATTGATTAACTTGAATAATAAAACACGAATCGTATCATACCTTACTCATTTTTCCTATCGAAATATTTTAAAAGCATTTTGATGTATCTACCATGAGCTATTCACTTATTCAACCTCTAACAGTATCAGTAGAGCATCTTTTTAACTCTTAAGAGGAATTAAGTAGGAGTGTTTGCTTGCTTACTCCTATTTATAGAAAAAGAAAAGAAATAGAGTTTTAAATTTTTTATTAAAATTAAATTCTTAATTATAATTAAAGTCATACTTTAATTATAACTAATTTAATTTAAATAAAATAAAATATCTCATATTTGATTCCTAAAGTTTCTCAAACTTTATAATTAAGTCCAACTTAATTAAAATTGATTTTTTCTTTCACAAACTACTCTTTAATGTATGACCCATTAGGTTTCTAATAAATTGACAATGATTATAAATTATAATACTACTTTATAACTAGAATTAGATAAATTAAAACTCATTTTAATTTATCTTTAATTCTCTAATTAAGCAATCATCGATCAAGATTGATGTCTACCAATATGTCATAACCACCCAAATATTATAAATGTCAAAGTGGTTTGACTTAACCTATCTTTGCTGGTTATGATATATAATTTAATCATTTCATCATCTAATGTTCTAATTGGATAAAATATGAATATAATGTTTACTCTTTTGTATCCAATTATGTTAGTTCTTCCTGATTAGAAATTGATTTATAATTGATATTTGAAAACATCTTTTTAAATGTTAATTCACTTTGGCCAGAGAATTTCATAAATCACTACTAATCAAGAATAGTAGAACATTCTCTATAATTACTTTAGAGTAACGAATCCCGTGTTGACTTACTCAACTGTCTCCATATGGTTTATACTATATCCAAGTTCTACCGAATGAATTATCCTAGGATAGTTCATAAGTAGCATTAAAACATAGCAATTCCTACATGAGATACCTTTATAATCTTAAGTCTAAGGATCAATTATATAACCATCATTATGAGAAAATCCACAGACACATAAGTAATATTCCATTTTGGATTCTCATATTTGAGTCAATTCAGTAACTTATTCTCTAATAAGCACCCACACATTAGTTTAAGAATCTCTATACTTTAATTTATGAGATCAATTATTTCTTCATCATCAAGAAACATAATACGTGCTAGTTTTACTATTTCATCAATATCCTATTTTGATGAAACTACAACTCGGAACATGTAAGAATAATACATATATGTAAATTAAATCTCATAGTTATGATTTCATCATAATTTCAATTACACAGTAATTATTCTCAAGATTTTACCTTTTGTATTAAAACATCAATTGTAATTAATACATAAAGATACATAATGCCTCAATTAATTATTTTGTTAATAAACTATAACCAACTGATTGACTATAAGGCAAAAATTAACAATAACAATCTTTTTCACCTTCATGAAAATAGCATCTCCATTCGGAACACTTTGAAACATATCTCCCACTACATATTCAACACCTAGGACATGCACAAACTTATACCGTTATACACTTAGGCACATAGATTATTTCATATAGATGTGTCATTTTATCGAATCATCAAACATAAGTTGTATTTCGATGTTTTGGTGACTAAAATATAGGACATCAAAATTAGTATTTAAAAGAAGATATAATCATTGGGTGACTAAAACACTGTACATTAATGTTAGTACTTAAGAAACCCGAAGGTCAAGGTTTCACAAAATTCTTATTCTACCGTAGTTGTTTTAAACTAAAACTAACAATTGCTTATCAGAAAGAAACTGGATTAGCAACTTCAAATTTTCCATAATTTAATTAATGTGCAGTAAATAAATCAACACACAAAATTTGTCAACGCAGTTTGACACACATGAGCTATGTCTGTGAGGCCCTTACCCAGATTAATCAACTTTTACTAAAGTACAATAGTCTTACATAAGCCTATTACTAAGCCAACACCACTCACCCTTTAACGCTACCTACTCGTACTCATACCTTGTGAAAGTATTTCACACCCAACAATATAACCACCACATGCTAATCTCAATAGAGCATTTTGAAACAGCGAATGAAGACAAAGATAAAAATAAATCTCAAGTGATTAAAACAAGAATAATATTAAAAAAAAGAGATACTTGTGTCCAAGAACACTCCCTTATATGTATGTGTCTTATTAAACCAAAATCATGGGAAGCCATCCAACTAAAATTCTATTATGAACCTTTCAAATTGATCACTAGAGAACTCCACACACAACATCTACACAAATCATCAAATGGACATAATTTATCAATAAAGCATGCTAAAAACACAGCTATAAAAATGTTGATAGATAGACTGCTTATTTTTCTCCAATAAAAATTCTACTACCTCACTTAGCAATTGATCTTCGAAAGTTCACACGCATAGCACTAGCAAAGAATTAAAAGATAGATCATGTAATTTTTCACTCAAGTACCTAAAATCACAACTAATAAAATCAATGGATTGTACTGCATATTTAGCTCTAACAAATCCTACCTTCTTTAGGATTCTATCTCATATAAGATTCATTTCTTCCATATGATCTTAACTTCCAAAAATACTACATATTTCAAGATAGTGTAATCATATACCAACCCAACTTCTTATCACAAAAGATATACTAAATATATTAAAATACAAATAATGCCTAAAATAAAATATCTTAACAATATCCTCCTTTTTGGCATTTTTTGTCACATCAAAATCTCCTATGAATAATAGAATTGGAAATTCCCCCTAAAATAAATGATCATGATAAAAGATGTCAAAATTGACATCAAAATCAAGGTCAACGTTAAGTCAGCATTAAACTGTTGCCAACAAAACTTAAATACCAGGAAGACAAATCAATGCCAAAGGAAACTAAGAATCAAGGGAAGAAGCAGAATAAAGAACTCGTTGCTTGAGTTATTAAAGAGTAGTCATACCCTCGTGAAAAATGTCTTCAATGCGATCAAAGTCAACACGGGATAAGATTTGAGCATGCAAAAATTAAGTAAACCGAGTATTTAAGGACCTTGCAATGGAGTGCTTAAGTGTGCACAAACTCTTTTCTATAACCAACTATTGGAATCTATGTCGAGGTTTTATGTGTTTTTCAAGTCAAAACACAAAAATGTAGGAAAAGTAATAAGATCATGCAAAGAGCAACCTATCTCACAACAAATGTAGTTCACCTTATCAACTATCATTTATAGGCTTTGGTTAATGATATTTAGTGCTCTATTGATCATACTACAAATGTTTGAGAAAATAATCCTAACATTAAGAAAACAATTAAATCATTCATGCAATTTTGTACTCTATAAATCCTATTCCATGATCAAAGTCAAGCTTATTCCTTGTATCGACAACAGCTTAATACTCTTCATCACTCAATCTAAAATATCTTACTAAAGCTTGAACTGATATCACCTTCTTGTCCAAATCAAAATTGAATATCTCAGGTCTCTGTAACGTAAAATAGCAAGTGCTCCCTCCCTATTAAAGTTTCCCAAAGTAAGCTATAAATTGTTAAAAAATGAACAGCATATGACTATGAAGGCTATGTAAGAAGAACAAAGGATCTTTTCCACTTCCAGATGACAAAACTTGGTTCACCTAATATGCAGTGAACAGTACCAATAACCAGTTAACAATCATAATCACCAACACATCTTTCATCCCATTTATATGATCATTCAAGTTTTTCCACTTCATTTTACTAGTCTCAAGAAAATTCCCAGTGAAAACATATTGCCCAAACTCATATAGCCCACAATATAGAGAGAAATTAGGATAAAACTTGAAAATTCAAATCACAGAAAACTTGAATCTTCCTACAGGTCTCCAACCAAACATCAACATTTTCCTCTGCACAACTTTATAAATCAAAATCTAGAAGTAGAACTCTCAAATCATTAAGTAGAGCCTCATTTTTACATCAAATTTACTATTCAACAAGGAAAAGCCAGACACACCCCATTCACTTGAACCTTAGAAAACTTAAAAATCAAAAACCCAAAAAGCCTAATGATGTAGGGACATATTAAATATTACTTTAATTATAATTCCTATTTTGACTAGAATTATATTTAATGTATAATTTCTATTTATTAGGTTTCTTGTTAGGAGATAGAATTCTATTTCAAGTACAATTTCTATTTACTAGCTTTCTTATTAGGAAAGGATTCCTAGTTATATAAGGTTTTTACTAGGTATCTCATTATATGAAGGGGCTTAGAGCTCCCATATTATCATCAAGTTTTTATCAATCAATAAAATTTCTCTTTGATAATTATCATTAATTATCCTTTTGCTTCCACTTCGTGTCACCTAGACGTTAACTCCTTCAAACTCTTACTAAAAATAGAAGTTTCCTCTTAGAGTTGGTTTTGGTCTAGGATGTGGAGAAGTCCTTGCACCTTTCATGTTCCGTAAATCAGTAAACAAATGGTATAATGATAGGATAATTTTTTTTTGGATATTTCTCCCATGTTTTGATTGGTTTACTACACAAGAAATGATTGGAGGATTAACCTTGAGGATGATTCTGAAGAGGACACTACAGAGTTTGACAAAGTTAAGTACGGTGAAGGATGAATTGGGTGTTTTATTCAAAGCTTGACATCATAATAAAACATGCAATTCATGACCCCAAATGCATTTGCTATCAGTCACTTCTAATGTATTCCCACTTTTCCTGCTCATCTCCACCATTAACATCAAGAGAAAAGCTCAAGCCCAAGCTCCCCTTGCGATCTATTTTTCTTCTTTTTTTAATACGTACAACAATACACTTCAAAGTTGTAAAGAACATAGTCCCAGTGCACCACGAAGAGATTCAAACATGATGGAGTCAAGAGGTTTCGTAAAAATAACAGACAATTGTTTCTCAGTTGTTATATAGGAAAGAATTATAACTTTAGTCTTCATTATCTCTTAAATGAAATGATATTTCAAATCAATATTTTTGGTTATTAAATGTTGAGTTAAGAGGTTTTGGAGATATTTATGTTTCTCTTATTATCACATATAACAGTCAAAACGTCTTGAGCAACTCCATAGTCTTCCAACATGTAGTAATTATCCATCAATATTTTTCCACTTATTATACAGTCTCCTTGTTGGTTTAACACCTTGCATTCATCATTGGTGAACTTGACTAACACTTGCATTTATCATTGGTAAACTTAAATAACAACCCCCCATCATCACAAAGTTGACTAATACTCATCAAGTTAGCTTTTAAACCATCCATATGTAGCATGTTTTCGAAATGAGGCAACCCATCCACGCAAAGAGTTCTCTACCAATCACCATTACTTTCTTCCTATAACCGAATGTTACATGTTCATCCATAAAACTTTCATAATACATCAAATAGATTATTTCACTTATCATATGCCTTGAACACCCACTGTCAAAATACCATCCAATGTGAGAAGTGGTGTGCATGGATTTAAGAGCCATAAGTGCTTACAGTTAGTTCTTTCTAACCCAAATCTCCTTTGGTAGCTTCTCCTCCTGAAAGTTCTTCCATAAACGATTGAATTTTTTGTTTTGAGCCTTATGGAGTAACATTTGTAGCAACTTGTAACAATTTGACCTTCTGTGACCTTTTACACCACAAAAGTAACATCTAGGCACCAACTTTCTGCTTCTTTTTTAAATTTCTCCTTGCTTACTTGAACTTGCTCCTTTCTCAAATCTAATTTCACCATTTTGCTCATTATTCACTTGAGAAAATTCACCTTTGTATCCAACACCTTAAAAATCACCTTTGTTTTTCCCAATCTCTAGCATTTCTTTTAGCTTCTTGGCACTAACATTGAATATTCTTATTCCTTTCTTAGTATTAATCAGCTTTAGCTTGGTTTCATCAAGTTTATCTTTTGGTGACAATAACTTCATCTCCAGATCTTGAATAACATCTTTCAGTTTGACATTCTCCTTTAACTTCTCATTTTGTTTACACATCTTCACTTGTTTATTATACATTAGTTCATAGGCCTTGCAAATATCTCCCTTTTTGAATTAAGAGTCATTATCATTACTGTCGTTATCAGAGTTAGAGTTTAATACTAAAACTTTATAACTTCATTGTTAGTTTCTTCACTAGTTACTACTAAGCAAGCAACTGGACTTTTTTTTATATAAAGCAACCAACACAACATGATTACTCATAATTTCTTTTTCACTACTATACTCACTTTAAGATTTTTTTTCACTCCAAGTGCTGGTGTAAGACTTCTCTTTTCTCCTTTTTAAGAGTGTAAGCATACTTTGCTTGCACATGTCCAAAACCTTGACACTCATGACATCCTATCGTCTTTGCTTTCTTTTCACCTTTTTGAGCTTTTTCTTGTTGTTTGAAGTTATTGTTGGATGAACTCCCACCATTCTGTCTAAACTCAGGTCTATCTTTCTTTACCTTTTTTAGCCACTTGCTGAAATTTCTTATTAGTTACACCAGATCTTCGTTTTCGTTGAATCATCACTTGAATCATGCATAGGTTTAGCAACTTCGGCTTATAGCGCCAATCCTTTATCCTTCTCACACTTTTCTCTCAACAAGTTCATCTCAAAGTTTGTGAGAATCCCAATTACCTTCTCTAATGATAACTCATTAATATCAGGAGCTTCTTCAATAGCTGCAATCTTTGGTATGAATCTAAGAGGCAATGATCTCAGGGTTTTCTTGACAAGTTTCAAATTTGAATACTTCTTCCCAAGTTGATGTGCTTGATTTGCACTATCACGTAACATCTTATGAAATTATCCAATAGTTTCACTTTCTTCCATCTTGAGCTCTTTAAATCTAGTGGTCATCATTTGAAGTTTTAAAGTTATCACTAATTTTGATCCCTTACATATTGTTTGTAATGTATCTCATGCTTTTTTTGCTGATTCACATGCTAATATCATACTGAAATGTCTTTCATCTACAGCATTGAAAATTGCATACATCGCTTGAGAGTTACCAAGTGCTCCCTCGTCTTCAACCCTTGTCCATTCAGATGGATCTTTTAAGTACTACTTCATTCTTTTCATCAGTTTTCATAGGATGAGTCCGGCCATTCAACACAGAAGTTTATGGTTTTTTCCCTTATACTTGAATAAATACTTTCATTCTCCATTTCCAAGCAAGATAGCTAGAACCATCTAATAGAGATGGCCTTATAATCAATTGCACTTTGGTGAAAGTTGATTAGTCTGGGTAAGGACCCCATAGACGTAAGTCGTGTGTGCCAAATTGCGTTAATGCTACCCACTCATACGCACACATTGTGAAAGTATTTCACACCCAATAGTATGACCACCTTATTTTATCCTCAACAGAATATTTTGAAAAAATGAATGAAGACAAAGATAAAAATAAAAATAAATCTCAATTGATTAAAACAAAAATAACATAAACAAAGAGACACTTGAGTCAAAGAACTCTCTCATATTTATGTAGCCTCCTTAAACCAAAATCGTAGGAAGTTGTCCAAAATAATTATATTGTGAATGTTTCGAATTGATCTCCAGAGAACCCTACATATAGCAGCTTCACAAATCATCAATCGGGCATATAATGAATCACCAAAGTATGCCAAAAACACAACTGCAAAAATGTTGATAAATGGACTGCTTATTTTTCTCCAATAAAAATTATGCTGCCTCACATAGCAATTGATCTTCGAAAATTCACACGCACAATAGCAGCAAAGAACCAATAGATAGATCATGTAATCTGTCACTCAAGTACCCAAAAACCCAACTAACAAATAGATGGATTGTAATGCATGTTTATCTCCGACAAAGCCTACCTTCTTTAGGATTCTATCTCATATAGGATTCCTTTCTTCCACACTACCTAACTTCCAAAAATACTACATATTCCAAGACAGTGTAATCCTATACCAAATCAACTTCTTATCAAAATAGATATATCAAATATATCAAAATAACCCAAAATAAAATATCTAAATAGTACTTGAAATAATCATACCAAAATAGGTTGAAGCTTCTTCCACAACATGAGGGAAGTCAAAATTGATACCCTTGACATGAGGATATTTGGAAGTTATTGCATGGACTGTATGTCCTAAGCCACCACCCACATCAACCAACTGCTTCAAGTGCTCAAATCTTTTGTATGATTCGAGGATACTTTGGACCACTAAAATAGTGTAATTGAACATTGCACTGTCAAAAATTTGGTTGAACTGAGCATCCATGGCAGTGTATTCAAAGATATGCCTTCCATGAGTCCTATTAAATGGAATTCCTCCTACAACAACTGCATTTTTCAATTCAAACCTAAAAAGAAAATTGAAATTCTATCTTATAATTTTCAATAGAAAATACAATATAGTAAAATATTTATAAATTAATATCATTAAGGTTAAAAAATGAATTGATTAAGGATATATTAATTAATTAATTAATAACTTATAAAGTGTATTCATAATATAATGATAAATATTTGATTTAAATAAATCATTAAATATATTTTATCATTCTAATAAGTTGAATATATATATATATATATAGAATTCCATTTAATATATATAATCAAGTAAATGCTTATCATATTTTATGAATATATATTCAACCCACTAAATAATATATATCAAATTAATGGTAGAAGTAAAATATAATAATTATTACATTAATTTAAACAGATATTTCCAAAATTTTAAATTAAAGACAATCATTATATAAACAAATACAAAGTAGATTTTCATCTAAAAAGTGCTTAAGAATCAATCATGACATGAGATGCTTAAGTCAATATTCAAGTATAGTGAAGAGCATCCTACCAAACACTCAAAAAGAATTGGCACAATGTTTTTAACAATTATATTATTAAATAAACTCAAGTTACCCTGGATTATCTTTTGGTTGACTTAATTGGAAAAAGATGGTCATACCAGGCATTATACATTATCAAATTTTCTAGGAACGGAAAAGGTTGTTTAGGAATAGTTTCTTCAAAGATCCCAACATTATTACTGAAGATCTAACCTTTAAAAAGGTAAGAGAAATTTAAAAAAAAAACAAATTTTCTTTAGTTGGCTTAAAAAGTTCAGTTTAAAACATGATATTATGTTATTTTGTCATTCTGGAGACTATAGGTAAGTTAAGATATGGAAAAGAAGTTGAAGTACATAAGGAGAAAGTGGGTCAGCTCCCTGTGAAATATATTTGCAGTATGGATGAAACTAATAATTCCTCTCTTGGAACGAAGCAACTTGAAGGGGGAGAAAAAAGACAAGATAGAAACAAATTCATATCATTGATTATTGCAACAAGAATGGTTCAGAATTTTGTTTTGGATCGTTGGAAATTTAAAAAAACGTTATTTAATAAATATAAACATAGATAACTTGAATTATCAATCTTGTGTTGTGAAAATCAACCAAATTAGAGTAGGTTTGTAGCTAAATAGGACTGAAGGAATAATAATGAACACACAGATTTTATGTGAAAAACTCTCAAATTATGGTAAAAACCACGAGCAAGGATAAAAGATTTTTACTACTGAAAAAAACTAGAGAATTAGAAAGAAAAACTAGACCCAAAAATACACAGAATATTTTTTGTCTCTCTTTCTCTTTCTTTTCTCTCACCTCACTCTCTCTTCTTGTACTGCTTGCTATGCAATTCTTCATGCTACTCCTGTCTTTTTATAGGTAGGAGTGCCTTTGGCTGTATACGGTGCCTACTAGCCAACAATTGTTGGCAACCACAATTATTGACAATTATTCCACTTGAAGATTTGATTGATAATCAATCATATCTTCTCACCATTCTTTTCTACCTTACTGCTTCATATTGCTTACGTCTTTGTCACGCCATACGAGGATCGACACCATATAAACTTATCACCATTGATTGCTTTTGACATAAAATTTGTCAGGTTATCCATTGTAGGAATTTTCTACATGTCCACCGTTCCTTCTTCCACTTTCTCACGAATGAAGTGATATTGAACTTGGATGTGCTTTGCCTTTGAATGAAATGCTAGATTTTTTACAAGATGCAAAGCACTCTAACTGTCACAATATAGAGTAATATTCTCTTACTTATTCCCAAGTTCTTCCAACAGGATCTTCATTCGCACTGCTTCTTTACTAGCTTGTGTAGCTACTACATATTCTGCTTCTGTCGCTGACGTAGCCACAACTGACTGCAGTTTTGAAACCCAACTTACAACTCCTTTAGATTGTGTAAACACATATTCTGTAGTGGATTTACTTTTATTAAGATCACCTGCATAATCAGCATCAACATATCCTTTGATAGGAAATTTGATCCTCTATAACATAATGCAACATCTGAGGTTCCTTTGATATATCTGAGAACCCTCTTAACGGTATTCTAATGCTCTCGACTAGGATTCGCCATGTATCTACTAACTACTTTCACTGCATGTGTAATGTTTAGTCTTGTATAGATCATAGCGAAAATGAGGCTCTCCACTAATAATGCATACGGTACTCGAGACATCTCCATCATCTCTTCTTCATTACTAGGACTTATACTTGAGGATAACTTGAAATTAACAGGAAAAGGGGTATAAATTGACTTACAATCTTGCATGTTGAATCGCTGCAAGATCTTTTTCAAATAATTCTTATGAGAAAGCCAAATCTTCCTATTATTTCTATCTCAGTGAATTAACATCCCTAGAATCTTGTTTGCTAGTCCCAAGTCCTTCATTTCAAATTCCCTAGCCAATTGTACTTTCAATTCTTTGATATGATCATTATTGGGGCCTATTACCAACATGTCATCTATATACAACAGTAAGACTATAAAATCTTCTTTCTCAAACCTCTTGAAATATGCACCATTTAGTTTACTGTATCCAAGGCTCATAATGAAAGAATCAAATCTCTTATACCAACACCTCAGTGCCTGCTTTAAACTGCATAGAGATTTTTTCAACTTGCAAACTAAGTTCTCTTTCCCTTTTTCTTCAAAACCTTCTAGTTAGAGCATATAAATTTCTTCTTCAAGATCTCCATAGAGAAATGCAGTTTTTACATCTAGCTACTCAAGACGTAAGTCAAATATAGTACACATTGCCATAACTACTCAACCTGTAGTAAGTCGAACCACAGGAGAAAATATTTCAATAAAATCAATACCTTCTTTCTGAGCATATCGTTTTACCACCAATCTAACACGCTATTGCTCTACTTGATTGTCACCACTCCGTTTGATCCTATAAACCCATTTATTACCAATACACTTTTTCCCTTGTGGTAGTGATACCAGCTCCCATGTCTTATTCTTATGCATAGCTTCAATTTCTTCCTACATTGCTGCCATCTTCTGAGATGCATCTGAACTATTCATTGCTTCTTGAAGAGTTGATGGGTCTCCATCCTCAATTAAAAGATAGTATGCAATATTGTTCTTTATAATATAATTTGAGTGCCAACTTGGTGCTCTTCTTATCCAAGTTAGTCTTTGCATATCTAGAACATCATATTCAACTGGTTCTTGCTCCTCATGCACTGGTGCAACTTCAGAAGAATCATTTTGATTGACTTCCCTATCCACTTGTACTGTTGTAGTTTCTGGATTCTCTTGTACAGTGCCAACATTTTCTGCTTGCTTTTGATCTTTATCTTCTATGAAGATAACATCTCCATTAATAATAATCTTGTGGGCAGTGGGATCCCACAGATGATATCCCTTCACACCTTCAGCGTACCCTAAGAAAATACATCTTCTGGATTTTGGATCCAACTTTGTAGTTTCTAGGGCATTGAACATCACATAGGCCGGACTTCCAAATATATGGACGTTGGAATAATCCACTAGTTTATCAGTCCACATCTCCATTGGTGTCTTCAAGTCAATTGTAGTTGATGGAGCTCGATTCACCACATAACAGGCAGTATTGACTGCTTCTGTCCAGAATTTCTTATCTAAGCTTGCAGTTCTTAACATCGCTTTGGTTCTTTCCAACAGAGTTCTATTCATCCGCTCTGCTACTGCATTTTGTTGAGGAGTGTATACCGTCGTGAACTGCCTTCTTGCTGGCAGAATTCATCAAATTCTTTCCCAGTGTATTCGCCTCCATTATCTGAGCATAAACACTTGATCTTTTTACTAAATTCGAGTTCCACCCACGCTTTGTAAAATTTGAAAATTGGAAACACATCTATCTTCCTCTTGATAGGAAACATCCAACATTTCCTTAAACAATCATCAACGAATGATTCAAAGAAATTTGCTCCTTCTAGGGACGTAACTGGTGCTTGCCATACATTAGAGTGAATGAATTCTAGAATTTCTTTGCTTTTAAACTTTGATGTGTTGAACTTCAATCGATGTTGCTTACTTACAATGCAATGCTCACAGAAGGGTAACGATACCTTTGTAAGACATGGAAGTAGATTCTTCTCTACAAGCATCTTCATTCCTTGTTCTGACATATGTTTAAGTTTTTTATGCCACATCATTGTAGATATGTGGTCTGGATTAGTCACCGCAACGAATGCTTCTCCTTTTTGCGAAGTTACTCCCTTCAGCATGTACAAATTTGTAACAATCTTCTCTACTTTTATAAATACTAGCACTCCTTTAATCACTTTCATGATCTTGTTTTAAATATCAAATTTGAAACCGAGATCATCCTGTTGTCCTGTAGATAACAAATTCTTCTTTAGGCCCTCCACATGTCGCACGTTTTCAATAGTCTAAGTTGTCTTATCATACATTTTTAGCTTGATGGTGCCGATACCAACGATCTTTTGAGCTTGATCATTACAGCTGTACACAGATCCCTCCGAGACAGATTCATACTGATGGAAACATTCTCTTCAAGAGGTCATATGAAAAGTAGCTGCTGAATCATGGAACCATTCTCTTCGAGAGGTTATATGAAAAGTAGCTGCTGAATCATGAAGTCATACATCAACAAATCTTCTCTTACCTCCAATAGTTATTGCTGCTTCACAGACCATTGCACCTCCATCATCTGAAGAATTTGCTGCATTTCCTTGAGGAATAGAATCTTTCTTATTCATATTCTAACAATCCTTCTTTAGGTGCCCTTTTTTTCCATAATTGGAGCACTTGAAATTCTTCTTACTCTTGGATTTTGATCTACCTTGACTGTGACTCCCACTTGGTCCACATTCCGTTGATCTTCCTCTCGTCATCGTCAAAGCCTCCGCTTGTTACAAATTTGCCAGCCTGTCTTCCTTACTTTTGCGTCGACTCTCTTCTTCTAAAATAGTAGCTGCAATATTGTCGAAGACTAGAGTGTCTGCATTGTTTGTTAAATTAATGACGAGTTGATCATACAAATCTAGTAAACTTTGGAGGAGAAGTTTTGTACATTCACTGATTTCTATTGTGTGTCCCAACGATGGGGGTTGGGAAAATAGAGTATTTAAAGTATTTAGGTACTTTGTCACCAAAGTGGATTCCACCATACGTAAAATATATAGTTTCCTCTTCAAAAAAATTTTGTTGTAGAGTGATTTAGCCTCGTACAATTTTGTGAGATGATCTCATAATTCTTTCGCAGTCTTCTTTTCCTCTATGTTAGATAATACTCCATCAGTTAAAGCTAGGTAAAGATTAGCTACAGCATTCCTGTCCATCTCATTCCATTTTTCATCTGTGACTCCAACTGGTCGTTCACTAATAGCCGTCAGACAATTATCTTTCTTCAGGATTACCTTTATCTTCAACTTTCATAATGAGAAATTACTCCCATTGAACTTTTCAATTTCAAAATTTGCTGCCAGTACTTCTATCATGAATATAATTTAGCTCCCACTACTTCACGTAAATAATACTACATGTATAAATAGTACCGTATATGTAAATAGTATTGTATACATAAATAGTGTCGTATGTATAAATAGTGTCATATTTATAAATAGTTCCGTACATGTGAATAGTACTGTATACTTGAATTACAATAATTACACAGTATAACGCAAAAACAAATGCATGAACAGTTATCACCTTTGAGGTTACTATTCACCAATTTTCACTGTACTCAGCCGATCTTTGAACGGATTATGCAAAAAATTTCATCATAATTTTCTTACCTCTCTTTAATACCACTTGTTATGAAAATCGACTGAATTAGAGCAGGTTCGCAACTAAATAGGACTGAAGGAATAGTAATGAACACACAGATTTTATGTGGAAAAATTCTAAATTAGTATAAAAATTACAGGCAATGATAGAAGACTTTTACTACTAGAAAAAACTAGAGAATTACAAGGAAAAATTAAACCCAAAAATACACAAAATATTTTTTGTCTCTTTCTCTTTCTTTTCTCTCACATTACTCTCTCTTCTTGTACTGCTTGCTATGCAATTCTTCATGTTATTCCTGCCTTTTTATAGACAAGAGTGTCATTGGCTTGACATATGGCGCCATCCAAAGATCATGAATGATTGGGATTTTTTTTAGGGATACGTTGGATGGCTTAACAAAAATGTACATGAGAAATTCTTTTAGAAGTAATCCTCAGCTTATCCAAAAGGAAAGATCAAATTATTTTTTCTACACATTAATTTATATATACCACAAAGAATTACGTAGATTTATAATTTTACTATATTATTATTTTATAATATACTAAAATTATATAAAATTTTAGCACGGATCCAAGTGCAAGTTGCATAGCATATCCAAGGACCTCGTCTTTTCCTTCTTCCACTTGGTTTAGATACGATGGGCTTCGTCAGGAGTTTTGTTCATGTTGCTTCGACTTCTGAAAACAATGCGTGTGGGAGCATGTAAGTAGATAGAATGGCTGATGTATGAAGAGTCAGTATGGGCATGAAAACAACAAAGTTAGTGCCGGCCGGTGAAGGAATCTTCATGGAAGCTGAATTCCAGAACGCTGGCGGAGGGATTTATTATAGGTTTGTAGGGTTGCGTGGTCTTGGAATATCTGGAGTCGGTGGCCATCATGACTCTCTTGAAATGGACAATTGAGAGAGTTTTGATAAATAGGTGGTCCCCGCGAAAACAAATGTCATGTGAACTTGCCTGAATGGGGTTCCGCCTACTTTAGAGTATTTTTAATGTGCTTTTTATAAAGTTATAAGTTCATTTATAGACTAATAAATATTGAGACCATTTTTAAATTTTATATTTTGTTACAAATATTGAGGGTCAAATATAACTTTCACTTACATAACTATATAATTAATATGTGTAGTTACTATTTTTTTGGGATAACGTAAATAAATATTGGTCATATATAAAAATTTAACTTGTATTGAAAAGCAAAAAATATATGGTAATACATGGATTTAGAATAATTTTTAATTAACTTTTTTAGATTATTAGATTGATACAATACAATTTTAAATTTTGGATATGATTTGATTTATACAATATAATTTGTATTTAATTTTGTATGCAAATATAAGACTCGTTCACTTTAATTAAATATAAATTATTATTAAATTAATTATTTTTTAATTTCAGACTAGCGCTACTTAATTTTAACTAACCTTAATAAATTTTAATAAATTCTAGTTTAACATTATCCCTAAATAATTTTAATTAAACCTAAATAATTCTTAGATCTTTTAGAGAATTCAATGGAATTTTTACCTTTGGATTATTTGCGAGCAGACCCTTGCTGTAGATCGAATTGAGAACCAATGAATTTCTTGCTGTAAAAAGAGGAGTTAAACAAGTGCCAGTGACATTTTGCCTTTCCATCTCGACGGGACATTAGTCATTCCTTCTTCGTTAAAGCTCTCACTCTCTGGCCAAATTCCAGTGTCAACTAAACCAATGATGACATCTTCGCCATAGTTTGAAGCTGGCCATGCACCAGACATAGAATTCAGACCAGGAATTGGGGCCAGTGTTCTCATAAATTTTAGTTTTTATTGAATACAAACAAAGATCACTTCTCAACAGAATGTGACGAACACGTCTACTAGTTGCAAACCAAGCATTTAAAATCAATGCCTTGAAATCCAGCTCCACTTGCCAACTTATTTTATTCGCTCTTTCCCGCCTGGGTTCTGTGTCCTCATAATCACATCCGATTGCGCCATCCATTTGTCAGTAGAACTAGTTTTGGCCGCAACCGGTAAAATAACTTCAACGATAATAACCTTACTATTTTCAGGAATAGCTTTGTAGCAATTTTTCAGCAACTTCAAACACCGATCATCGCTCCAATCATGGAGTATCCACTATCAAACATGTTTAACGTACTAATTTGGTTTTCATCTCCTAAATTGTAAATAACTTGAGAAAATTAAATGTAGTAGTAGCAGAGTTTTTTACCTTCATGAAAATAGCATCTCCGTTCGGAACACTTTGAAATATATCTCCTCCTCCGTGTTCAACACCTAGGGCATTGGCAAACTTTATCGTCAACATAAGCCCCTAGATTATTGCATATAGATGTCTCATTCTATGGATTCGTCAGTCATAAGTCGCAATTTGATGATTTGGTTACTAAGACGAAAATTTGGACATCAACATTAGTACTTTGTCCATTATCTTTTTAATGTATTTCTTTTATGTCCTCACAATTTGATTTATTTATCTAATTTATTAAGTAATTAATTTTAAAATATATAGTACTTTACACAAAATACATTATTATAAAGATCTCATTGAGACATTTAAAATGACACTAATATTGAATGTAATATTAAATTTATTTTTAATTCTTATTTATAAGTTTTATAAATCATTAATAAAATATATCAAGAATAAAAAGTGAATTTGAAATAAAAGGTACATAAATTTAAACCATTTAAAAAATTAAAAAATTAAAGCAAAAATTTTAAAAATTATATTTGTTAAATAATATTAATTTAATATAGAGTATATATTAATTAATTAAGAATAATGATTTTATTTTAATTTTATAAATAAATAAATAAAAATCATTGTATAAATATACATTAATTTAGTTAATAACTAAATTATTGCGGTATATTATTTTAAAAAATGTTGGTGTAGAATGGTTGGAGTAATACCAAATTTGGTATAAAAAGATTCTTAAAATATTCTCTTTTATACCAAATTTGATGTAAAAATTTAGTGTAATAATTGGAGATGGCCTATTAAGTGCTCAAATTCTTTGTAAGATTCGAGGATACTTTTGACGGCTGAAGTAGTAGAATTGAACATTGCAATGTTGAAAGCCTGGTTGAAGCGAGGATCCAAGGCAAGATATTCAAAAGCATGGCGTGGGATTGGGGTTATAGACGCGTGCTAATGGAAGTGGACTCTCTAGAGGTCATTAATATTCTTTCATCTTCCCTTAATGATCTGCCTGAACTTTTTTTTTTTTGGTAACAGGTATTCGTGACTTGATTCGTCGAGAGTGGAAAGTGCAAGTTGAGCATACACTTCGTGAAGGGAATCAATATGCGGATCACTTGGCATATCTAGCTTCGTTCGCAGCACCGAGACTGCACATTCTTCAGGAGCCTCCCAGGAGCTTTTTGGATGCACTACACCGAGACATGTAAGGAACCATTTACAATAGATCCCTTCGTAGGGGAGTTGACTATAGGAGCTAGTCTCTTTGTTTTTCTTTCCCTTGTAATTAAAAAAAAAAACATGCGTACCGTATGTCCTCAAAAATAACTATGGTGGTATTTTTCTTTGGATTAAACAAAACATAAGATCTCAACCCATACCTCAAGCCCCTATTAAATGGAATTCCTCCTCAACAACTGCATTTTTTAGTTGAAACCTAAAATTTAAAAAAAATTATAAGTATTAGCAAAAGATAACATATACGGCTCTAGTTATGAAAAATTCGAATCGCACGTGACAACCTAATTATAGACTTAAGACAATTAAGATCATTTTAGGTATAATTATAATTAGGAATACTTACCTATTCACGTAATCATTGCATACTATGATTCTACTGTAATTTCTAACTTAAAATTGTGACAAATCTAGCTGTAATTGTAAATTATAATAATAAATTTAATTGTAACTGTAATATTATAGTCGTAATTATAATTAACCATAAAATAACATAATGATAACAACCATCAGAAGATTCAAAACTTTATGAGATACAAAAGCATATTTTTGTAAAAACTAACCAGCTGTTCAGAAAGACCTTGTCTTGCACCAAATCCACTAAGGGACCCAAAGACACATCGTCTTGATTACTGACGAAGCATTTAGCAACTGGAGTCAGGCTGTAGAACATCGTCATCCCATCTACTGTGCAACCAAGCGCTTGGTGGCTAGCCAAAAGCCTAAGCATACGGTCCAATATGAAGTGTGTTGTTGGAATCAGACCGTGATTAAATTACGGGCACAGTAAAAAACAAAAATTTTACAAGTTTCGAGCGGATCTCGATAATTGAATAAACTTGAATAAAACACAAAACGATTTAGAAATTATACCTTATTCGCTTTTCTGTTGAAAAATTTTTGAAACGTTTTTCGATTAATCAATTACAAGTTGTTCAAGTGTCCAGCATCTGATGGTATCTACAGAGCAATTCTCAAACTGATTTGAGAGGAAGAAGACTAAAAGTGCTAGCTTCTAAAAAGCTCTTCTGGTTAAATAGAAAAAATCATAACATTCTTTTATTAAAATTAAATATCTTTAATTATAATTAAAACAACTTATAATTAATTTAATTTTAATAAAGTCAAATATCTCATATTTGATCCCTAAAATTTTTCAAACTTTATAATCAAGTCTAACTTAACTAAAAAGATTTTTCTTTCATAAATTGCTCTTTGATGTGTGACCCATTAGGTTTCTAATAAATTGGCAATGATTATAAATTATAATTCTAATTCACAATTAGAATTAGATAAATTAAAACTTCCTTTAATTTATCTTTAATTCTCTAATTAAATAATTCATAATCTTAAATCATGATTGACATCTAATAACATATTATGATTACCCAAATATCAAAAATGTCAAAATGATTGACTTAACCTATCCATGCATAGCTATAATGTATAATTTAATCATTTCATCATTCAATATTCTAATTGGACAGAATATGGAATAGTGTCTACTTTTATCATCTAATCATGTTCGTTCTTGCTAATTAGTAATTGATTTATAATTGAAGTTTGAAAACTATTTTTCAAATATCAATTCACTCTGACCAGAGAATTCCATAAATTATTACTAATCAAGAACAGTAGAATATTCTCCTTAATTACTTTAGAGTGACAAATTCTATATTGACTTACTTAACTATCTACATATAGGTCATTCTGTATCCAATCACTACTAACTGAATTTATCCTAGGACGATTTATAAGTAGCATCAAAATACAGTAATTCTCACATTAGATACCTTAGTAATCTGAAGTTCGAGGATCAATTATACAACCATCATTATGAGATAATCCATAAACACATAAGTAATATTCTATCAAGAATTCTCATAATCAGGTTAGTTTAGTGACTTATTCTCTAATAATCACTCATACATTAATTTAAGTATCTCTATACTTTAATTTATGAGATCAATTACTTTCTTCATAAGAAAGAAACATAATGTATGATAGTTTTACCGTTTCAATAATATCCAGTCTTGATGAAATTACAGCTAGGAACATTTAAAAATAACGCATAAGTGTAAATTAAATATTATAGTTATGATCTCATCATAATTTCAATTACATAATAATTATTCCAAGATTTTATCTTTAGTATTAAATTATAAAATATTAATTTAAATTAATACTAAAAGATAAATAAAGCCTTTTCATTAATTCAAAATAATGTCATACACTAATTTGCATTCAATTGATTGATTGCAAGGGCATAAACTAATAGATGCATCATGGTTTTGCGTAGAAATCTTGGTCGCAAGTTCTTAAGCAGATAGCTTAGTGTCTGAACCCCCTCAAGTTATAATCTCGAAAACGCCAAGCTCATTTGCTGCTTTTAGTGTCGTAGGTAGTATAGATCCAAGTGCAAGTTGCATAGCATATCCAACAACATCATCTTTTCCTTTCTCGACTTAGTTTAGGTAAGCTTTGTTTAGAGTAGAGTTCATATTGCTTCAAGCTATGAAAACGATGACGTCTAAAGCGTCCGTTTGAAAGGAAAAGGGGTATGTAACTGTATTTTTCTTTTTTCTTGGTTTGATTATTCCAAAAACATGTATTTTAGTGGATGTCTGATCTATACGCGATTGGTTTTGGAAGATTCCAAATCGCGCACTATAATGACTAATCCAATTGTGTGCTCATTTCATACAATCATAATAATTTGTAATATTATTTCGGTGGGCCGTCCCATATTCAACAAATAAACATGCGCTTATACAGGGGATGTATAAGAGTTGTAGATATATACGACACGGCATATTGGAGGGGTGTAGCTAATGTTGGGACACAACAATAGAGAGAAGCAATATGATAGTTGTGGGTTTGATAGCAGGACTAAATGTATCAAAATAATCCAGGCCAGGGCATTGGTCAAACCCTTTTGTGACCAGTCGTGCGTTGTGACGATCAACAAATCCATCGGGCTTTGTCTTCAATTTGAACACCCATTTGCAACCGATGATATTCGCATGTGGAGGTAGTTCAATAAGTTCCTAGGTCCCATTTTGTAACAAGGCATTCATCTCATCCACCATCGCTTGCCTTCATTTTGGGTTCTTATTAGCTTGAGTGTAACAAGTGGGTTCGACCATGTTTAAATTAGAAGCAAGATAAGAACATTTATTGGGTTTCGAATTTCCAGTTTGAGATCGTCTCACCATATAATATGAAGGAGGAGTAGGAGAAGCTGATTGCTCCAGTCGATACCCCAAAAGATCTACTATTAGATCAACATTGTCATTATGTAGAACAACACGATTGGATGGTCTTTGTTATGGTAGAAACTGTTGGACCTCAAAATTTTTCTTTTCTTTTATTTATTTTATTTATTTATTGATTTTATTATTTTTAGAATTTAGTAATTAAATTTTAGTAAGCATAAGTAGAATTTAGAAAAGAAATGTTAGGATTAAGTTAGGGTAATATGGTGTTAAATGGGCTAAGGAGCTAATAGATATTATGTTAAATGTAGAAGGGCAAAATTGGAAGGGCAAGATAAAAAGTTGTCTTGAATAAGAAAAAGAAGAAGAAAATTGTGAGAAGAGAGAAAGAAGAGAGAAAAACGTGGGAAAGAAGAGAAAAGAAGAGAAAATCATGGAGAAGAAAGAAAGAAAGGGAGAAAGAAGAGAAGAAAAAAGATTTGGGCTAAGCTTAAGGTAATCGTCATATCTTTTCTTCTTGTTTGGGTAGAGAAAGAAGTAGAGAAATGGGTTTGTGTTGGAAGAAAGAAGAAAACCAAGAACCCATTTGGATTTTTCATTGATTTCTAAACTAAGTTTTAGTTTTTCTAGCCTAGAGACACTACGGGTAGGTTAAGTTTAAGCTCAAATTTTTATTTATTATTTTGATTATTGAAGCTCTATGAATTGTCTATTTGAATGTTGGGCTGAATGAGAATTTGGTTTGTTTTAAGAAACCAAGAAAATCCAATCTAATAGTAAGAGGAAAGGCACAATTGAACTTGGAATTTCAAGTAATTTAGGTGGGTAATATGTTTATAGTTGTTGTTGAGATGAGCAAAATGCTTACTTGTGTGTGTTAATTGCTTGAATTTGAATTATTGTGATTGTTGGAAAAATACATTATGATTATTATATGTTATTTCATGAGTGATGTTATGACATTTTTTGTACTCAAAAGAGGAAAATCATAAGAAGCATGAAAGTATGAATATATGATGAATTGAATTGAGCATAAGAAATTTGCTTGTGTTTGGGTAAGAGAGACTTAAGCCTTCCCCTAACTGCTCACTTCTAGCATATGAGATTCTTAGAATAAACTCATTTAGTTCATGGTGTAAACTTTCATTTCTCCATTTTGACCTATGGGACTCTCAAGCCATTTTTTTGCACATTTCATTTGATTTGTCAAGTATGATGCATAATTGAGTGTTATACTTTGATGGTTAAATATACATGATATGTTCTATGTGATGAACTTTTTCTATGAGTCCGTGAGTTAGAATTGTCGATGATTGAATTCTTAGATCAAAACGAGATATCGACGTA
>JANSVA010000009.1:27532686-27552984 GCA_025504915.1 Erythroxylum reticulatum | reverse complement strand
TAATGTGTTGAAATTATTATTCAAAATTGATGGATTTACTTCTTAATTGTTCTCAGATGATTTTCAACACTTAAGAGGTGAAATTGAATAAAAAAGATGCAAAGGAAGCAAAGATAATTTGAAATTCCAGATTGGCAGGAAATTCAGTGACTAAGCATGGGCACGTGCAAGGACAAAGACTATCTACAAAATCTGTTTTCAAATGTAGATCTGATTCACTTGAGATTTTCATAATCTTAAGAATCAGATTGCATCCTTATTGATGGGGATTTACCACCTAAATCTGGGGGAAGATTATCTGTAAAAGACTATGGAGAAAAGGAGAGAGAGGAAGGATCGAAAAGCATAAAAGGAGGGGAATTGCTACTGTTCACATCAGCCACTTAAGGGATAGTTTTACATTCTTCTGAAGAATTTTTTGTAGTTTTTCTTCTTGTTTTTAGATAGCCATAGTTAGGTCTTTCAATTTTTGTAGTATTTCTCTAGGGATTTTCGGATTTTCTAAGAAAGACTAGGGATGGAGACTTTATAATTGGCTATTTCTTTATTGATTTTCACTTTTGTTATGAGTAGCTAAATCCCTTTTCTTGGTTAAGGGAAACCATGTTATCATCTATTATGTGTAAGATGTTCCAATAAAGTTTATTTTGTTGATGAATATTGAGTACCTTATGAATTGCTTTTATGATTGAATTGGTTGATTTCTAGGATGCACAACTACGAATTGATTCATTTAATAGCCAAATTAGTAAAATATGATGTTTAGTTTTGCTAATCACAAGTGGCAATTAGGATTACCATCTTTGTGTTAGAGTTGAAAATTCTAAGAAGAAACTCATCTTGATTAAATGCATATGGTACATATGTTATCTTGTTCACTAGTTTCTTAGTTCTTAAAGCTATTACTCAATTGAACTTATGATCGTATCTAAGTTGTCGATTAATAAGAATGCTTAAAATACATGTTTCTATTCATTTACACTTAAGAGAAAACATCATCCAATGAATGTTTATTGATGAACTGAATTTCATATCAAGGATCAATATTAGTGTGATAACATCGGTGACCCAAAACTAAGGTTTGTTTACTGAATTTCCATATCTAAATATTTTCATTTAATTTTAGTTTTTTTCATTTCTAATTTCTTAAATTAAGTGAACCAAAATCCCCTCCCCATTTGTTTTAGTTTTAAACTCGTATAACCTTTGTCGTTAAAAATTCCTCGTAGGAACAATCCCTACTTTCCACTACTACATTAATTTATATTGCAGGAAGTTGGTTTTTTTATTAAGTTTGATTGCAGGAGACAACAGTACCAAATTTTGGCGCTATTGCCAGGGAATTTCTTGACGGTTTTTTTAGTGAAGTTTTTGTTTTTGTTTTTGGTTTCATTGCTCTTGGTTATCTTGTCTTCTGTTTGTTTTAGTTTCACAACTTTTCTAATTTTTTGATCTTTTAGCAGCATGGCTCACTATCAGTATGCTTTGATTATGATTTTTCATATTATCCTTATTATGATGATGAGTTTCCATTTTTTGCTACTTCCAGGTTTGAGCATCAAGTAGTGAAATTCACACCCTTAGTTTCGCAAGTACCGAGGGACGAATGACTAACAAGCTAAGGTATGTGAAGTTTGCTCATTTTTTGGTTATCCTTTTTGTACGTGTCCTGTTTTGCAGGATACACAATACAGGTTCACTTCTCCACCGAGCTACTATCAAGAGCAGTCCTACTTCTAGCCAGAGCCTCCACCTCTATCATCGCCACCACAAGCTGATAAGACGTCTTTGGACGAGATCGTAATGAGTTTGGCAACGAGCACTCTTCAATTCCAGTAGGAAATGAGGAGTAGCTTGAAGACCTTGGAAGATCAAATGAGCCACATAGCGGAGAGAATAGAAGCCCAAGTGTTTTCAAGAGTTCTTAGCCAACAGGAGAGTAATGCGAAAGAGTTGTGCATTCCTTCAAATAGTGGAGATCATTTAGAGATCCCAGAAGCAATAAAGGAAGAGCAAGCAGAGTTAGAAGGAGGAAAAGGTTATAGTTCAAGAAAAGACGGAGGATGTGCATCCTCCTAAGGTAAGCGATGTAGTTCATATTATTTCTAATCGAATTCATTTCCTTTTCCTAGTTGTTTACAAGTAAAAGAAGAAGAAGAACAAGAAGAGAAGCAAAAAGAAGAAAAGTCACTAATCACATATGAGTTGAACAACCTGTGGCCAAACGAACTGAAGACTGAAGGTGACAAGCAAGAAGTTGAGTCGCCATACCCATTAGTGATACTCTTACGAAGACCATCCTGGTATGAAAAGGGCGATGCCTGAAAAGATGAATGGACATTAGACTATGATGGTAAAACAATGAAGTTCCACTCCTCAGAAGCCTCGAGGCATCATGTTAAGAAGGAGCCGACTTCAAGGGAAATTACTCGAGGCTCCTCATAGAGTTTGAGCATGCTTCTTATTGGACCCAAGCATCCATTCGATAATGGATGATGTACAGATGCTAAGGGTTAAGCTTATGACCTTAAATAAGCATTTGATGGGAGGCACCCCATCCGTATCCCTTTTTTGTGTGTTTTTCTCTTTTATGCATATTTTTTGGGTGTTTGCTTTGAGTATTTTACTTGTTTTCTTTAGTTTGTTTTGTTTGTCAACGTTTGAAAGTGAAGTTGCAATCTTTCACTACAACACTGTTATTTGTGTTTTCAAAACTGCAATCATTCATTTTAAATCTGCCTATGGTGTCTTCAATCTAGGGGAATACTTTTATTCCCATCCCTTTTTTGTGCTTTTATTGTTTTTAAACATTAAGGACAATGTTATCTAGGTATGGGGAAAGGATATGGAGTATATGTTTGTGACTATGTGATTTTGTTCTTTTTTGATTCTCTTTTCAGTTTTGACATGCTTGTGTTGTGTGTTAAGCCATGAAGCTTTGTCATATTAGTTTGGATGAGATTAACTGTGTGCATGAAATTAAATTGAGCTATGTGAGTCTAAAGTCAATCATGCGGATTGATTGTAATAACGAATCTTGTAAACTTAGTCAAATTTTTGAGTGATTAAGTAATTTGTTAAAGTGAATTCTTGAATTAAACATATGAGTAGATGTGAGCTTTAATGACATCATCTTTATGTCATTTTATTTTTTTGTATTGTATGATACTCCTCTAATCAGGTTTGCCTTTAGAACTTGCACCGAACCATATTGAATTTGTTTGATTACATGGATTATGGAAATGATTAAGGCTTTCTTTATTTTTACACCTTTTAGCTTAAAAATGACCTACCTAGTTATTTTCCCCTTGTAAACCCTTTTGAGCCCTTAACCTCATTTGTTTTTCAATTAATCACTTTACATTGAAACCCAAAAATCCCATTAGCCTTAGCCTATTACAAGTTGAATGAAGTAATGAGTAAGCATTTGATTTTGGAACATTTGTTTTGTATTATATTTTGAGACATTTTTACATGAACTTCTACTCATATGTTTGTTAAATAATGCTACTATTATTTTCTCTAGTTTTTATTTTTATCCCTTTTTCTTCGCGTTAGCCAAGTAGCAAAAAGAAAAGAAAAGAAGAGAAAAAGAAAGAAAAGAAAAGAAAGAAAAAAAGGAAAAGAATAAAGCATAGTAGCATTAGTTAGTAA
Source organism: Erythroxylum reticulatum (assembly GCA_025504915.1). Taxonomy (NCBI): domain Eukaryota; kingdom Viridiplantae; phylum Streptophyta; class Magnoliopsida; order Malpighiales; family Erythroxylaceae; genus Erythroxylum; species Erythroxylum reticulatum. The sequence goes on along the minus strand of JANSVA010000009.1, from coordinate 27,549,330 downwards.
TGAGTAATTGTAGTTACTTTTATTTATGTTTTTATCTCATAATTTGAATTTGAATGTCCCTTTTACTTGTTACTTTGTGAATGCTTATGATTAACTCTTGCCATTTTTACCATACCTTTGAACCTAGCCCCATAATAACCCATAATAATGTCCTTCTGATCTATTAATTCATGTAATTCGAATTAATAATAACTGGTGAATTTGCAAGTCTATGGTAGTGCAATCTGTTAGAGGGAGATCTGCGAGAAACACTTTAACCTTAAACACTTGATTGTAAAGAGAGAAATTTGTGAGAAGAATTCACTTTGGTTTCATACTTGCCTTTGAACAAGAATGTCTTAATTTGACTTTGTTTATTTGTCTCGGTAAAGAATGATCATGATGTATGTTGCAACCTAAGTCTTGTTGGCCTAAGTTTAGTGGATTGTTTGCACTTAATCTTATGAAGGATGAATTGATAGAGCGTAGTGACTTAGTATGTTTGCTCTAGGGCGAGCAAAGATTTCATGTGGGGGAACTTGTTAAGTTGTCATTTTGTGCTTATTTTGTATATTAATCTCTTTAATGTGTTGAAATTATTATTCAAAATTGATGGATTTACTTCTTAATTGTTCTCAGATGATTTTCAAAACTTAAGAGATGAAATTGAATCAAAAAGATGCAAAAGAAGCAAAGATAAATTGAAATTCCATATTGGCAGGAAATTCAGTGACTAAGCATGGACACATGCAAGGAGAAAGACTATCTGCAGAATCTGTTTTCAAATACAAATCTGATTCACTTAAGATTTTTATGATCTTGAGAACCAGATTGCATCCTTATTAATGGGGATTTTCCACCTAAATCTGGGGGAAGATTATCTACAAAAGATCATGGAAAAAAGAAGAGAGAGGAAGGATCGAAAAGCATAAAAGGAGGGGAATTGCTACTGTTCATGTCAGCCACTAGAGGGATAGTTTTACATTATTCTGTAGAATTTTTTCTGCAGTTTTTCTTCTTATTTTTAGACAACCATAGTTAGGTCTTTCAATTTCTACAGTATTTCTTTAGGGATTTTCGGATTTTCTAAGAAAGACCATGGATGGAGACTTTATAATTGGCTATTTATTTATTGATTTTTACTTTTTTTATGAGTAGTTAAATCCCTTTTCTTGGTTAAGGGAAACCACGTTATCATCTATTATATATGAGATGTTCCATAAAAGTTTGTTTTGTTGATGAATGTTAAGTGCCTTCCAAATTGCTTTTATGATTGAATTGGTTGATTTATAGGATGCGTAGCTAGGAATCGATTCGCTTAATAACCAGATTAGAAAAATATAACGTTCAGTTTTGCTAATCATATGTGGCAATTAGGATTACCATCTTTACGTTAGAGTTGGAAATTCTAAGAAGAACTCATCTTGATTAAATGCATGTCGTACATATGTTATGTTGTTCATTAGTTTCTTGGTTCTTAAAGCTATTACTCAATTGAACTTACAATCATATCTAAGTTGTTGAATAATAAGAATGCTTAGAATATATGTTTCTATTCATTTACACTTAAGAGAAAACATCACCCAATGAATGTTTATTAATGAACTAAATTTTATATCAAGGACCTATATTAGTGTGAAAACATTAGTGACTCGAAACCAAGGTTTGTTTACTGAATTTCCAGATTTAAATATTTTCGTTTAATTTCAGTTTTTGTTATTTCTAATTTCTTAAATTACGTGAACCAAACCCCCTCATCCCATTTGTTTTAGTTTTAAACTTATATAACCTTTGTCGTTAAAAATTCCTCATGGGAATGATCCCTACTTTCCACTATTATATTAATTTGTATTGCAAGAAGTTGGTTTCTTTTTAAATTTGGTTGCAGGCAATAGCAGTACCACTAATTAAGTGATCTAATTTCCTAAGTTCTAAAGGCTTGCCTTTGTCTCCTGTTGAGTATTATTAGCAAGTGCCTTAACAATTTCATCTAAAGACATACTTGAATTTGAGGATTGAGGTTGAGTATATGTAGAGACATGAGGTTGTCTAAAATTGCGAGGTTGATATCATTGTTAGCCTCCTTGATTTTCATAGCTTAAATTTAGATGATCCCTCCATCCTAGATTGTAATAATTGGAATAAAGGCCATACTTTCGTAGAGGTTGACCAAGAAAGCCCCTTATTACATTAGCTTCGTAAAGAGAGTCTTGTTGTAATATTAGGCACATATCCATAGGATGTCTAGAGAATAAGCATACTCCATACATGTTTTCTAATTGCAATTGACCTACAACCATTTGATGAACTAGAACAGTTAAATCAGAAATTTTATCCTCAAGGTACGTATTACTTACCTCATTCACACGCTTAATAGCTCCATCCATCCTTATCCCAAACTGTTGAGAATTTTCAGTCATAATTGATATTAACTGTCTAACTACCTTAAGTGTTTTATTTACCAGAGCTCCTCCACTAGCTGCATCAACCATACTTCAATCCATTGGTAATAATCCTTCATAAAAGTGTTGACTCTTTCAATCTATTGGCAATAGTCCTTTATAAAAGTACTGACTTAGAAGTTGATCGGGAATTTGATGATGTGGATAGTCACCTTTCCCAATATTCATATAATGTTAGTAAGTGAATCAAACCAGATTTCAATTCAAAATCTACCTCAATATCTAGAAATTGAATGCATAAAGGTTGTTGATTCAAATTCAATGCCGTTAACTCCCTCAACATTCTCGGATTGAGATTTTCCATCTTTTTGTTCACTTCTTGAAAATTAGAGTCTTCAATAATTATTAGACTTTGACTTTCACGTTTGAAGATGAACGTCCACTTTCTTGCTTGGTCTCTTTTCTCAAACGATGCGTTGTCTTCTCAATTTTTGGATTATATTGTAATTTACCTATTTGAGAAGCATGAGTCATAAAAGACAAGAGGTTAGCAGTAACTGTAAAAATAAAAATGCAAAGAACCTAAGAAACTTGAAATAGTTCGCCGGTAACGATGCTAAATTTTGGTCAAGTTATCGAAGCCCTCAAAATAATTTCAATTCTCTAAATTTTTGTAATAATCGCGGAACCTATTTGAATCCCTAGAGAACTAAACACTAGTTTCTTAATTTCAAGTAATAAAATAAAAAGGGGGTTTTGATTAAGAAACTAATGAACTAAAATCAATACGAAAACAAATTAAATCAACTAAATTTAAAATAAGAAAGTCAAGATTACCAAACTCCGATTTAAGGAAAATATCTCATCTAATTGTAACATTGATGATTGGTTTAAAGAGAATATTTTCACAATTCAAGCAGTTAGTCTGAAACATATTATGATAGTCGTAATAAGTCTTAAATTTTTTTGAATTAATAATTCTAACTAAAACTTATCATCTGTTGATTGGGGGTGATAACATTCCAAATCAAATAAATGGTAGCAATAAGCTCCGTGAAAATGACTAAACCCTAAATTAAATAAACGAGATAACTGCAACTATTCAATTTAGTTTTCTTGTTTATCATAAGTTAAATATGAAAATTCATTAATAACTTATTTGCTATTTGTAATAATGCTTCATGACAATTACAGATCATTGGATTCATAGATAGTGATAGAATAATCAATATTAAATTGAATTATCAGATTAATCAAATATTAATCATTCATGAAATATGAGAACTCTAAATAATAAATACTTGAATTAAAACGTGAATAAAATTTTGGAAAAAAAAAACCTCATAAGGTTACAACTAGAATATCGAATCCCCTTGAATCAAAAAGATTGAGTTTAGCCACACATGACTTTTGACATATTAACAAAAATTGAAGAAAGATAAAGAATTGTGAAAAATGTAAGAAGAGAGAACCTCCTTCTGTTGTGAGGAACGTCCTTTTTATAAGGTTTTCTAATCTAATCCTAATTTAACTCCAGCTTGTAAAGATGTCTATCTAAAACAAATTTATATTCCTAAATAATAAGGATAAGGCGAAGTCTTCCTGTCAAACTCTAGCTCTTCAAATGATTAATTTTATCCACTACAGTAATATTTCCACTTCATCCAAAATTTTGTAATTTTCACCAATAGAGTCCTAATTTGATGCAATTCTCACTTTTCATCTCTTAAAACAAAACAAACATTAATTTTCATATTTAAGCACCAAAATAAATCTAAAACAAAGGAGATAATATCAAATAATATAGCAAGATTAGATCTTATCACACATTTAAACTTAATCTTTCCTCAACAATTTACTTAATTCCCTTTTGAGTAGCTAGGAAATTTTGAAAACTGAATGGTGTTTACTTGGTTGTTATGCTTACTAGATTATGAATCTAAATAGGACAAAGGTTGGTTGAAAATAACTTTACTTCCTTGAAATTATGTCATCCATGCTTGATTCACAAATGCTTCATTAACTTCCTTCTATGTAGTCTTTCTCCTTGCTGTTTGTTGGACCATATTAGATGAATGCATTCATAGTTCAAGTCTTCCACCTTTAGATTCCTTATGCGGTTCTTAAATTCTAGAAAAGGTGTTATAATGTGTAATTAAAGTCTCCAATCAATAATCATGGAGGCATTGAGCTTATAGATAGATTCTAAAGTTCTTCCCATAAAGATCTCCCTTGAAATACAAATTTAGTAGTATAGACAAAACTAATGAGAAGTTTCTGACCTAAAATTTTTAGTATGGCTAGTAAGTGAATGGACTATGTACTAGAGTTATAGTTGCTTATTTCAATTAGATGAGATTATAGCAAACAAGGATTCTTCCATTATAATAAGAGCTATGATTTGAAAAAGTTACTAGTTATCCTGTAAGAACCATATCTTTCTAAGGTTAGCTTCCTTAATCTTTGTTTCCAAAAGGCCAAATATAATGAGGCGGAGTGTTGGCCCATCAAACAAATACATAATAATAAGCTTTTAGTGATGGAGATGAGGATACTCCAATAGAAGTGTCACCTTTCCAGAAGAGATAAGGTCAGGAATCTAATGGTAAGAGACAAATTAAAGGTGGCTGGTATTAATAACGAATTACAAGAGATAAGGCTTAGGTGGTTTATACTTGTTAAAAGGAGACATCCTAATGCTCCAGTGAGATGATACAAGAAAATAATACTTAGAGACTATAAGAGAAAAAAAGGAAGACCTAAAAAGAACTGGGGATAAGTGATCAAAAATGATATGGCACGGTTAGATCTTAATAAGGACTTGGCCCGCAATAGGAAACTTGATACGAGCAAAGAATATCTCTTAAAGAGAGAGAGCATTTGTAGTCTTATAGGTTATATGAATCCATGTACTATGGATTTACTGTATAGTATTTACCTTCTAATTAGTTTAGCTTAGTTTGTTTCCTATTTAGCATAATTAATGTCTTCACAGGCATGGTTAGAGTTACTTATATACAAATCTTTTTTAATTTTGGCCTAGTTGGAGTTTACTCTTGTACGGGTCATTTTTGGTATGTATTCTTTTGGTATGTATTATTGTCTTACCTCTTATTGTTAATCTTTGAAATGTTATGTACGTATGTTATTTTTGTATTACCTCAGCTATTTTTATTTTTAATGTCACTTTTGTTTCTCTCTATTATTTAATTGTATTTATGTACTTAGTTATTTTATTACATTTTTTAATGTTTATTTGACTTATTTACTAAGTTATTTTAGCTTATTATTTTTTCTTGGCATATGTATGCACATCCATTTTTAATTTTGTAATATCTTCATGACATATTGCATGTCAGTCTATCGGAAGCAGCCTCTCTACTCAGTAGGGATAAGATTGCGTACTATTGGACCTCCCCAAATCTTGCACCTCAGTAGGACTTTAACTGGGTGTTAATGATGATGATGATGATGTCTGATCTATATGTGATTGGTTTTGGAATATCCCAAACTGAGAACTGTCATGAATCTTTCAAATTTTTGTTACAGTTCATACAACAATAATTTGTATCATTATATTGGTGGACCTCCCTAAGAAACATAAATGGATTGTTAGTTTTTGTAAACGAATGATTTGATTATGTATTGCTACATAAACATATATAATAATATAAAATATGTCTGTATTCATCATTATTGAATTTGTTATGATGGGTATCAATGATATTTTTATATAGAAGTCTAACTTGTATAAAAAATTTATAAATACAAAATAACATAAGATTTTATAATGATTTTTAATTTTTATTTTGTGTTAATTAACTTGTGATAATAATTTATTTAATATAGTTTTAAAATTATTATTATCTAATTTGCATTTACATTCCAACCTATCTTAATTCTATAGATATGGTGAATGCTTCATACTAGAAAAACTTAGGAAGAGAGGCATGAAGAAGAAGAGTGAGACCAATTTCAGTTATATGACATAATTTTTTGTTCAACAAGACCATTTTATTAGGGTTTATGGGGACAAGAGATGCGAAGAGTAATTCCATTGAAAAGAAGTAGTGAGCAAAGGCTCCTTCTGTGAGTTCAGGAGCTCCATAGCATTGAAAAGTTTGTATGGTAGTGGAAAATAGATTTTTAGTGTTGGTTAACGGATTAAAAACGAAGCAAAGCATGATTTTTATAGGTTAGAGGAAAAATCCAAGTGAAGCGAATAAAATCTTCCACAAAGATAATGAAATATCGATAACCTGATTGGGAAAAGGACAGGGAGGGACCCCAAATATCACAATGAATTAGTTGTAAGTGTTTGACAGAAATGCAAGAAGACAGAGGAAATGAAAGACAAACACTCTTGCCTTAAAGGCACATGGATTGAGAACATTTTTAAAATGCAAAACATGACCTAATCTAGATAATATAGAGTGACATGGACGACCAAGACGTTGATGCCACAAAGTTATTAAAAGGAAGGCAACAGTGAGAGTAACCAGATTTGTGAAGTGTATTGGAATCTTCATTGAGTAAATATTGTTATGAATGGGGTTCGCGAGAAGTGATGTCTTAGATTTAAGATCATTTACAACATAACCAGAGGGTTAAATTCAATGAAACAGGAATTGTCAGTGACAAATTTGGCAATAAATAAAATATTAGTAGTAATATAAGAAATAATAAATATATCACGAAGATGAAAATTACAATAAAAAGTAGAAAATGTTAAAGTATCAGTGGATGAAATAGAAAGAGTGTGTCCATTACTAACAATGACTTGATTGGATCCTTAATATGGTATGACGAATTTAGGGATGACAAATATAGCCCAACCCAATTTTGTACCGAGCCACAAATTGCAATTTGTTGGCTCGACCAAGCTACGAGCAACGTTCAAGTCGAGGTTGTTCTGGCCGTGGCCCAACGAAAAGGTATAAAATGACATTGTTTGTTAATTTTTAAAATATATATATATACAATCGGGCCGGGCCAGAGACCCAAGCCACAGACTGGCTATTGCCATTTCTAGATAGATTTTGCAATATAAGAATGTGAAGTCATATAAGCAGATGCGTCAGTATCTAGTAACCATTCAAAAATAGTATTGGGATTAAAAAGAGTTGGATCATAATCAGGTTGGAGATAATAGTAGAGAAGGTTGTGGTAAGATTATTTGTAATGTGGTAGAACCTAGTAGGCGGGTTACAAAATTTGAAGTACCAAAAATAACAATGAGCAACAATGTGCCCCCACTTCTAACAAGTTTGACATTGAGTAAGTGATTTATTATTGAAATTAGGCTTTGGGTAAGAGGGTTTATATTGGGTTTGGAAATGGGATTGGGCTGGAAATTTTGGTCATAACTGAAATGGAAAGACCCATAATTGGGTGCGTTTAAGGGCCCATTAAACAAGCCATTAGGTGGATCAGCCCGCAGGTAGGAAAACCCACTCGATGCATTAAGGTTGGAGATAAAACCAAACGCATGGGAGGGAGTAGCTGGGTGTCTGTCAAGTCATGGTCTGTCGCCGGCTCTACCCAGGGAACTGTGGTTGGAGTGATTTATGCTGGAGACGGCAACGAAGGCGGAGTCCAATGGAGGTGGTGCGTGGAAGGATAACAGTCGTTGTTCATAAAGCAAGAGTTTGGCTTTGAGTTCGGAAAAGGTAATAATGTGGTTGCGATGTTCGATTGTTGTGATATAAGATTTATATTTTACAAGTAGTCCATTTAAGGTGAAAAGGAAAAGGTCATTGTCTGAGATGGAGTCTGTAATAGAAGCAAGTTCTTTGGTAGTAGTGGAGACAGAGTTAAGGTTCTCGAAGATGGAGCTGGAAACTTTTTTAAGGGTATAAAGTTTCCAAAGAAGAAGAGACAGTTGTGATGCAGACTGGCTGACCCAGAGGCTGCGGGCTGTGTTGTGGCCGAGGGCAAGCCTTGCAGTGGATCTGGAGAGGGAGCTGATGAGGAAGCAATAAACCATCTGATCAGTCTTCTTCCATTTGATGTTGTCAATGGAGTGCGGGTCCACATGTTCTTCCGAAGGTGAAATAGCCCCCGTCGACATATCCAAGAAGGTCTGAAGTAATGACAATAGCTTTGATTTGGTATCTCCATAGCAGTTAGTTAGTAAAGTCTAGTGGGGTGGTCAAAAAAATTGTGATTTGATTGAACGGCAGTGTAGGGGGATTGTTGTCTAACATGTTTGTGATTGGGAAATTTATTTTATGTTGTGTTGAATTGAATTATGTTGGTCTTTTGTTGTGTAGAAACTTTTTGTATTTGTTGTGTGTTGGGAATGGGATTGAAGAATTCGGCTAAATGGAGATTTTGGTGTTGTTTCTATACACGAGGTGTTGTGGATTGACCAAAAACAACGTTTGTTAAGAAAAATTGGGTGTAGGCTCTAATGCCATCAAAGAGTAGAGACATACGAAGAAAAGATACTGTTTTTTTTAAGATATACATCTTGGCTGGTAACTAGATAAGGACAAATAAAATAAAAACTAAGACTAAATAGATGATACAATAGAAGTGATATATACATGTGAAAATAATGATAAAATATATAATAGATGGTGATTAAGATACCGAGATGTTATTAGTGGTTTTAATCGTCTCAGAAGATTTCATATCAAGCATTATCATGATTTATTGAACTTTATGCTAGCAGGCATTTTGGTGGACCCTTCTAAAAGACATTATTTAAAAAGTGATTTATATTATTAAAAAACATATACTTTTGATTCGATTATTACTGTTGGTGTCTGATCTATATGTGATTAGTTTTGGAAGATCCCAAACTGGGTACTGTCTTGAATCTTCCAAATTTGTGCTAGAGTTCATAAAACAATAATTTTTATCATCATATTGGTGGACATCCCTAAGAAACATAAATGGGTTTTTAGTGTTTGTGAACATATTATATGATTGTGTATTGCTATATAAACGTATATCATGATATAACTGTACATATATATACATCATTATTAAATTTTTTATGACGGGTATCGATGAATTTTTCACATAAAAGCCTAACTTATATTAAAAATTATAAATCAAAAAAGAAGAAAAAGAAAACCAGTTTGTTACAATCCTTTGAAAGATTATGGATGTCAGTTTCGATAGATTTTATTAGATGGTTTATAAAAGTGGACAATATGACAACAATTATAGTGATTGTTGATCGATTATCTAAATATGAATCTTTGTGCCAACACCAGTAACTTATCCCTCTGATCTTGCAGCAGAATTCTTTCTATAAGAATGTGTTTAGAATCTTGGCAAACATTGTGAGTGACCAAGACTCCATTTTAAGGGTCAATTTTAGACGTCCATTTTTAACATTATGGGTTACAATTTGAAGTTTTCAATCCCAAATAACCCACAAACAGATGACCAAACTAAAAGGATCAATGGTCTATTGAAGGAGTTGTTAATTTATCAATTTGCACTTATTTTGTACTTAATTCTCTTTAATATGTTGAAATTATTATTCAAAATTAATAGAATTGTCTTATAATTGTTCGCAGATAATTTTTAATACCTTAGAGACGAAATTGAATCAAAAAGATGACAAAGAAACGAAGAAAATCCGAAATTGCAAGTCTGGCAGCAATTTAGTCACTAAACATGGGCAAGTGCAAGGATGAAATTAATTTCCAGATCTGTTTTCAAAATCTGAATTTGATTCTTTTGAGATTTTCATAATTTTTTAAGATCAGATTGATGGAAATTCACAATCTGAACATGTGGGAAACGTGATTTGCAAGAGAGAATGAAAAAGGAAGGGATCGGGAGGCATTAAAAGGGAGAAAACGTGATTGTTCACGTTAGCCTTTGTTTTAGAATAGAGTTTCAATTTCTGCAGTATTTCTCATGGGTTGTTCTTACGTTTCTGCATTTTTTCTTCTGTATTTTCGTATTCTTCAAGAAAGACCAGGGATGGAGATTCATTGTGTTATTATTCATTTGATTTCTGCTTTCATTATGAATAGCTAAACTTCTTTTCTTGATTAAGGGAAGCCATGTTATTCGCTATCATGTGTGAGATGTTTCATCAAAGTTTATGTTGTTGATGAACATTGAATATCTTCTTAAATACTTTTTCTAATTAAATTGATTGATTTCTAGGTGCGCAACTAGGGATTAATTCGTTCAATAGCAAGATTAATGAAATATGACGTTCAGTTTCATTAATCACAATGAGCAATTAGGATTCCTTTCTTTACATTAGAGTCAGAAATTCTAAGAAAATATTCATTTGATTAATTGCATGTCATACATATATTATCTTGTTCAATAGTTTCTTAATTCTTAAAGCTATTATTCAATTGAACCTATGATCGTATTTAGGTTGTTGTTTAATAAGAATGCTAGGATAAATATTTCTAGTCATTACACTTAAGAGAAAACATTCCCCAATGAATGTTTATTAATTATTGAAATTTTATATCGATGATTTATTTTAGCATGATAACATCGATGACCCAAAAACTAAGGTTTTTGCCATTAAATTTTCAGATCCAATTATTTCTTTTGATTTGTGATTTGTTTTATACTTTTCCTTAATTTGCCGTGAATTGAAACCCACCCCCCCTTTCGTTACTTTATTTTTTTTGAATTCGTAACTCCTTTACTGTTAAGATTTCTTATGGGAACGATATCTACTTATTACTACTACATTAATTTATATTAATGAAAGTGATTTCTTTTTAAATTTGGTTGCAGACGACAGCAATACCAGGAGTACATAAGGCATTATGTAAGTGCAAGTCGACGTGATTAGATGAGTTTACTTAATACTGCACAATTTTGTTATAACTTGCACATATCTTTTGCTACAAAGAAAAGTTCCTTTGAAATAGTCTTGAGACAACAACTTCTCACTCTACTCCAAATTGGATAACAAAGGACAGGTGGCAAATATCCTATGATGTACAAGTTCACAATGAAAAAGCAAGAGTTATTAGATGAGGCGAGGGATGATCTTCAAAAAGCTTATCAATGGATGAAGAAGCAACCGGACTTACAAAGGGACCATCAAATTTTGACACTAGAGATAAGGTACTATTGAAACTTATCTCATAGATTTTGGAAGAAGATTTTAAGTAAGCAAGTATATCGTGGATTGGTGCTAAAATACGATGGACCGTTTAAAGTGCTAAGTAAAGCGGGGAATATTTCATATAGATTTAAGTTGCCTAAGAAATTGGATGTACACCTTACTTTTCATATTAGTTTTTTCAAACCCTACTATGAGGATGCATTAGATCCTAATAAGAATCAGGTTAAGAGAGCTCCACTAGTTATAAGAAAACAAGTCAAGAATCAAGGGGAGAAGATCATGGATCATTAAACAATGGGGCAATCTAAAAAGAATCAGAGGATCAAATTCTTAATCTAGTGTAAGGGAAAGTTGATCACACAAGCTACATGAGAGAAAGATACTACCTTATGGTAGTTCAAGGATTAGGTGAACGCTTATCTTTAGACTAGTTCGATGAGGGCATTGAATTCATCTGGTGTGAGTGGTTTGTTAGCCCCTTACTATATAAAGGCACTTCAAAGCTAGCTAGAAATGGGCCTTAAGTCGAAGAATAGCTTGATCACACACATGAAAATGGCATATGAAAGGCTCCATTGTAGCCTAGCAAGTTAGATCAAGCATGGTACGAGTTTTGTTAAAATTTTGTACCTTATATAGACTAACTTGGCCAAGATTGTGTTCTTGATGAACTAAGGACTTAGTGTATGCTTAAATAAATAGACCACGGCTAATCAATTCGACATGGGTAAGCATTAGGTCAAACTAGTTTACTATGAAAGGCTTTAGGCTAGGGTGATTCATCATCAACAGATAAAGATCATGGAGGAGATTTTGGATGATATGGTGGATAAGACCACAACAAATAGACATCAACTCTAAAAGATAAAGGTCATATGAGAGGATCATCTAAAGATAATAGAAATCTTTGTGGATATGGACGTATCATTCCTAGATAGATACAATCTCTTATCTTTTTAGTTGTGATGTAGCTAAATCCTATCAGATAGAGTCTTATCTAGATGGGGATTTCATCTTATTAGTTAATATGATGTAATTTGATAAGGATAAGATGTGATTTAACTAGTTGAGTTCAGTTAGGATTCTAAATTGTAACTTGATCATCAACCTAGAGGTGCCTATAAATAGCTCATTCGGGCTTTGATTCTCAGAACATAGATTGAGAGAGCATTCCATTGTATACTTTGGGGAAAGTAATGTCAGCATTTGTTGTATCTCTTTCGTGCTTTTATTATTGTCTTTGTTAATTTAGTGCTTTCTCACAATAATCTTTATAGGAGTGTGAGAGTTAAATACTGCGAGGGTCATGGGTTATTCAAGAACAAGTTAGTTAGCCAACGATCACGTAGGGAAAGGTAAAATCTTACTTAAATAGACCTAAGTAGGATTGTAGTGCAAAGAAGTAGCCGCACTTGCGATACAAGTTTAATGTCTAAAAAGACCTTTGTAATAGTCGCCATGACTTGTAAAGCCTAAACTTTAAAGACTTGCAACAAAAAAGGAAACAATGACACCATCGTATATGACAAGTTTGGGTCTTACCTCTTGGATCCCATGTGATCATTTTTATTAATCATGTAATACTAAGCTATCTTTTCACCAAGGACGCAAATTTGAGGGTTATTCGATGGGTTCTTCTTCTACGATAGTTTGATATTGAGATTAGAGGCAATAAAGGAGTAGAAAATATGATAGTTGACCACTTATCATATCTTGAAGAAGGGGAATTAAAGTAGAGTGATGACATTAATGAACGATTCCCTAACGAAAGCTTAATGTTGTTAAACTACCTTGTTATACCATGGTATGCTGATATAGTAAATTACGTTACAGGTGGTATCTTTATCCTTGATTTATCTTATCAAAAATGGAAAAGGCTCTTACATGAGTGTACTCATTAATTATGGGATGAACCAATACTTTATAAAACAAGTGGTGATGGTTTAACTAGAAAATGTGTTCTAGAAGAAAAAATATTAGACATACTAGTACTTTGTCATGAATCTACTTATACAGGACATTATGGAGCAAACAAGACGGTGGCGTGAGTATTATAATGCAATTTCTATTTTTCAAACTTGTTCAAAGATATTATAATACAATGTAATATATGCCAACGAGTGGCAAACATCTCTGAGAGAGATGAAATGCCATTGTCTAACATTCTGGAATTTGAAATGTTCGATGTATAAGGACTAGACTTCATGAAATCGTTCCCATCCTCTGATTCAGTTCCTATCCTTTGGTTCAGTTCCTATCATTTGTTAGAAGATATGGCAAACAATAGATGTCTTTAAATATAAGAAAGGAATATAAAAGTTCATTTCATCTCCTGTTTTCCTTTTTGATCCCCCTATTAATTTATTTCCTGATGATTCTCTTGTAGGTACAAATTGCTCAAACATTTTTAACCTATCTCCTCCCATACTTGTTGATCTTCCTATATGGATCCACAAACTTCTTCTTCTAATATTCAATCTTTTTGTGGTCCCCTTTTTGTTGATTTTATCATGTAAGTCAACATAATGTCACTTTTTGTGAATATCATTGTTATTTTGATGTTGTTTCTCTTTATGAGCCTCACACTTATCGTAAGGCTAGTACTAATTCTTTACGATAGAAAAAAATGGAAGAACTTAATACACTTACCTTTAGTTATATATGGATTTAGTTAATTTACCTATAAGGTATAAGGCTTGGCATCCAGCTAAAAATTTCACTTAATAATATAGGGTTGATCATGAGGATACTTTTGCTCTTATATTCTGCATCACTTTTATTCTTACTATTATTGTCATTATTATTATTAAGCATTGGACCTTATTTCAAATAGATATCAAGAATGCATTCTTAAATGAGATCTCACTAAAGAAGTTTATATGCAACCTCCTCTTAGCTATGATCGTCCTCCAAATAATCTTCTTTAAAAGGCTTTATACAAATTTAATCAAGATCATTATACTTCGTTTACTAAATTCAGTTTCACTATTTGTCAGTTTAGTTTTCAACCAATTCTCAAGATCATATATTATCCCTTTCAAAGACAGAGCGGGGTATTATTCTATTATTATTACATGTTGATGACATAATTATAGCCTATGATAGTAGAAAGATATTCATGATCTCAAGACTTTTGCTAGCCGCTAATTTAAGATGAAAGCTACTGGGCATTTAAGTTATTTCTTGGTTTTTGAAGTTACTTATAATTCTACAAAGTACTATTTATCTTTAGTCAAATATGTTACTAATCCTATCTCTTGTGTAGGTCATACTAATGATAGAATTACCAATACTCTTATTGAAGTTAATGCTCATTTTTCTGCTTCTAATGCCTCTCCTATTCTTGACATTACTTTGTATCATCAGCTTGTTGACTATCTTATTTAACTTACTGTTAGTTGTCCTCATATGTCATTTACATTGTTGATCAGTTTATGACAGCTCCTTTCACCATCAATAATGCAGTTGTTCTTCCTTGTTTAAGTTTAGGTTCTTCTTAATTAGATCATTCCTTATTTAAGTTTCTTATTAATTAGCCTAATACTTTTGTATATAAATATATCCATCCCCTTCATTGTAATACACACAATACATATAAGCAACAATTTATTTTCTGTTAATTTCTACCAAAATATCTTAAAATTTAAAAATAATTCTAGAAAATCGTTACTATATATGCAAAATAATAATTTATGTTAATTTTAATATATAATTATTAAGTTAAAATTTAATATATTTTTATTTTAATTATAACATGAAACTAAATTTTAATTATATAAAAATTGTAAGATTATTTTATAATTTACAAAATTATGTAAAATGACATCCTATATTGATAAGTGTTAATTTTGCATGGTATCAATACCAAAATTGATGAGATCTTTGGTATGACATTTGCAATTTTTATTAAGCCAACCCTCATTCTTTATAAAAAGATACCTGGAATTTTTTTTTCTTTTGTACCCGTGAATTTCTAACTATAATCAGTCTATGTACATATAAAGCTAAAGAGAAATGTTCCCCTAAATTTCAGACATATGTATTTGTCAAGAAGGCATGCAAACGTTTTCATAAATTTGAGTTTTTATTAAATAAAAACAGAAATGATCACTTTCTCATTATAATATCATGAACACAGTTATTTAAAGAATTCCATAACCCAGTAGTTGCAAACAAAGCATTTAAAATCAATGCCTTGAAATCCAGCTGCAGTTGCCAAGGCCAAGAATTCCTGTTCTGTTCTTTCTTTCCCTCCTGGGTTCTGTGTCATCATAAGTACATCCGATTGCGCTATCCATTTGTCAGTAGCACTAGTTTCAGCCCCAACCGGTAAAATAACTTCAACGACAATAACTTTTCCATTTTCAGGAATAACTTTGTAACAATTTTTTAGCAACTTCAAACATTGATCATCGCTCCAATCATGGAGTATCCACTGTCAAAGAACATGTTCAACGTTTTTGGTTTTTCAACTTCTAAAATATAAACAACTTGAAAATATGTAGTAATGGCAGATGTTTTCACCTTCATGAAAATAGCATCTCCGTTCGGAACACTTTGGAACATATCTCCTCCAACATGTTCAACACCTGGGAAATGGACAAACCTTATCGTTCACATGAAGCCCGAGACGATTGTATATTTGATGTCTCATTCTATGGATATGTCAGTCATAAGTAGTACTCTAATGATTTGGTGATTAAGACAAAGATTAAGGAATTGGGCATCAACATTGGTACTTAAAAACGAAATAACTATACCAGGGTAGGTTGGAGCATCTGCTACAACATGGGGCAAGTCAAAATTAATACCCTTGATATGCGGATATTTGGAAGTTATCATATGGATTGTATGTCCAATGCCACCACCCACATCAACCAGCTGCTTTAATTTCTCAAATTCTTTGTACGATTCGAGGATACGTCTGATGACTAAAGTGCTGGAATTGGTCATTGCACTGTTAAAAATCTGGTTGAAACGAGGGTCGGCCGCTGGGTATTCAAAGGCATGCATCCCATGAGCCATATCAAAAGGAATTCCTCCTTCAACAGTTGCATTTTTTAATTCAAACCTAAAATAAAAAAATTGTATTTTAAAATTCTTAGCAGGAAAAACAATATCAAAAGGAATTCCTCCTTCAACAGTTGCATTTTTTAATTCAAACCTAAAATAAAAAAATTGTATTTTAAAATT
>JANSVA010000009.1:27514929-27528458 GCA_025504915.1 Erythroxylum reticulatum | reverse complement strand
AATGGATAATTACTAAATAAATGGTAAGAAAGTCTATCAGACTTGATAAATAAATTTGAAAAAACAATTGACACGTTAAAACATGGATAAGACCATAAGACGCGGCTGTTGCACGCTAGAGAGTCAGTTCAAATGCAGAACGGTGCAAGCGTTAGAGAAATGTTCTGACAAATGAAGAACGGTCCTCTCTGACCTCTGATGGGTCATAGACTCGAGGACCTGAATAAAAACGGGTCTTGTTCTGATCTTTCGGTAATTTTCAGGCAAAAACACAAAAAGCAAAAAACGTTTCTAAACTGAATGAAACCTTTTTTTTTTCGATGATGACGACAGAGTTTACTTGTTTCTCCATTAATCGCAGACTTAGATAATGACAATGAAGAGATCAAAATTACTTGTACCCATAAAACTTTCAATCTCAGTCGATTATAAAGAAGAAAACAATAAACCATAACCCTAAGCAAATGAAACCTGAAATGATAAATCTGCAATTCATTGTTTTTTACTACCATGCATATATGGAACCGAGTAAAAACAAGAAATTAAATATCATGTTGAAACAATCTACGTAAAGTAGCTCTAATACTATTTATTGAAAATTTAGCATTATAATTAATATAATCTGATTTCTAAACATTTAATTATCCAGAATCGCACGCAGATAGAATCAACAATGATATATATGTAAATAAGAACACTAACTTTGATTCATTGCACAGCAGAAGCGTAAACAATGATAATTGATAGATTTGTGTTCTTCCAAGTTAAAATTCAGAAACCGAATGTTTTCTCCTTATGGAACTGAGAAAACTTAACACAATTTTTTTAGAGAAAAATATCAAGAATAAATCTAACTTGGGGACCACAACTTATTTATAGTCGTCCATTGACTTACGGGCCATTGTGGGCCCATTAACCACAATGACTCGTAATGAGTTTCTACACATCAGGCCCATACTAATAATTAATTAATATTTCTGTAAGCCCAATTAATTTTCTATAGTTAGATCACATTTTATTAGGCCTATAACCGAGATAGAAATCTACGTACATATATTTATACACGTAGCCCATAAAATTCTAACAGACATCACCAGAAATACAAGTAACTTGTCGAGGAAAAAACCAACAAGGCAAGTGTTCCATCTTTAAGCACCTTGAAGTAGTACTTCATTTGGAGGCTTAACTGTTGCTTAAAAGGAAAGTTGGCTAATATCACAGATGGATAATGTTCTCCATCTACTTGGTACCAAGACTTCCTGAAAGGTGACCTTGAGTTTGACTCATGCCATCTCCAATCATTACACTAAAATTTTACACCAAATTTAGTATAAAAGAGAATATTTTAATAATTTGTTTCTATCAAATTTGGTATTGTTTCAACCATTCTAAACCAAATTTTTATACCAAATTATTGTTAAAGAATATACTACAATAACTTATACAATGATTTTTATTTATTTATTTATAAAAATTCAAATAAAATAATTATTCTTAATTAATATTATTTAACAAATATAATTAATATTATTGTAACAACAAATTAATAACATACACAAATATAATATTTTTATTGCACATTTAACTTCTAATCCTCTGAATTACCATATCGTTCCTACAAATGTTCAATCAATATATTACAAAATTTATAATGAGCTTCTTTATCTTTAATTTGCTTGTATCTAGAAAGGAATTCTTGAAATATAATTGTATCTTCTCTATGAATATTAATATTAGGGGCTGACATTTCACTTCAATCTTGTATGGCCACTTAAGTATCACGTTCGTTCTCACTGATCGTATTGTGCATTATAATGCATACTGACTTAATATCATGTAATGTGGATTTTTTCCAAAAACATGCCGATCCCTTGATAATTGCAAATCGTGACTGGAGAACTTCAAATGCACGCTCGACATCCTTATTACATGCTTCTTACATCTTCGCGAATAACTTCTATTCTAGGCCTCGAGGATCATGAATGGTTTGTACTAAGGTAGACTATTTTGAATAAATACTATCAGCTAAATAATATCCAGTATCGTACGCTTTTCCTCAAATAATATAATGAGCAGAATGTGCTATACCTTTGGCAAGGTTTGTGAATAAGTGAGATGCCTATAACAGAATAATGTCATTATTTGACCCTGGCAAACCAAAATGTACATGCCATATCCACGAATCATAATCAACTATACTTCAAGAATAATAATTGGGAATCCACTACGTCCACTATATTGTCCTGCCCAAGCCGTTGGACAATTTTACCATGTCTAGTGTATGCAATCTAAGCTCCCTAGCATCCCTAGAAAACCACATTCTTCATTAATTTTAAGCAGTCTTGCAACATCATTAGTATTCGGTGCTCTTAGATAAATCTATCCAAAGACCTCCACAACAGCTTAACAAAACCTTTTTGTACTTTCAATTATAGTTCATTCTCTAATTTTAATGTATTCATCAATTGAATCAACTAATACACCATACGCCAACATTCAAAATGTTGCTGTTACTTTTTGTAAACTAGACAATCCTAGTTTACCACATCCATCTCTTCGTTGTATAAAGTAATCATCATAACCTTCAACAGCACCAGCATGTCGTGGAATAAATTCTGACTCATTCGAAATCGCCTGCGAAACATTGCTGCTTTATATCTTGTATTTTCTGCAAAATAATCATCCCATAGTCTTTAATATGCTACAACACAATCACGATAAATTACTCTATGACCAGAGATTGAGCCTTTGTGTTTTGGTTGTTTCACTATATTGTTCATATGGTAACCTATTGTAAGGTTGTTATTGGTGTATGCAGATAGTAATGCTTTGTTTTGTGCTAATATTGCAGAAATGAGATCTAATTCATCCTCCGATGATGAGGATTATATATTAGAAGTACTAATATTAGTACTTATGGTTGTAGACAAATATGGTAAAGGCTTCAAAGAAGAATTTGCTAGCAATTCATTTCCTTATATAGTAAATAATTCAAAACAAGATAAGGAATCTCTGTAAAAAATCTAACTTTATCTCTTCTTAGCTGTTGGATTAGATTACATTCATCTCAACCGTTAATTAGTATTTGTATCCTATCCACACAATATCTAAGATAAGATAAGGAATCTCTGCAAAAAATCTAACTCTATCTCTTTCCAGTCGTTGGATTAAATTGCATTAATCTCAACCAATAATTAGTATTCGTATCCTATCCACACAATATCCAAGACAAGATAAGGAATTTCTGTAAAAAATCTAACTCTATCTCTTCCCAGCCATTGGATTAGATTGCATTCATCTCAATCGTTAATTAGTATTCGTATCATATCCACACAATATCTAAGACAAGATAAGGAATCTCTTCAACAAATATAACTTTATCTCTTCCCAGCAGTTGGATTACATTGCATTCATCTCAACCTTTAATTAGTATTCGTATTCTATCCACACAATATCCAAGACAAGATAAGGAATCTCTACAACAAATATAACTTTATCTCTTCCCAGCTGTTGGATTAGATTGCATTCATCTCAACCTTTAATTAGTATTTGTATTCTATCCACACAATATCCAAAGCAAGATAAGGAATCTTTGTAAAAAAATCCAACTCTATCTCTTCCCATCCATTGGATTAGATTGCGTTCATCTCAACCATTAATTAGTATTCATATCCTATCCACATAATATTCAAGACAAGATAACGAATCTCTACAACAAATCTAACTCTACCTCTTCCCAACTGTTGGATTAGATTGCATTCATCTCAACCGTTAATTAGCATTCATATCCTATCCACATAATATCTAAGACAAGATAAGGAATCTCTGTAAAAAAATCTAAATCTATATTTTCCCAGTCGTTAGATTAAATTGCATTTATCTCAAGCGTTCATTGGTATTCTTATCTTTTTCACAACATCTCTATAAATAGATTATTTGTTCTAAAATTGAATCCCTCATTTCATATAACACTCTTTGAAATCCTAAACTATAACACTCTTTCAAACTTATCCGAAAAATGGCAAGCTCAAATTTTGATGTAAAACCTTCATCAAATACCTCTCGAATTGCATCATATTTAGTTGAGGAAGATCAAGTCCTGTGCCATGTATATCTTAATGTTTCGCAAGATCCAATCACTAGTAGAGATCAATCTATGACTCAATTTTGGTCTCGTATCACAAATGAGTACTATCAAATACTGCCGAATCATATCACCACTGTTTGACCTTTGGAGATCTTTACAAGCTCGATGGTAAATTATAATGACAGCTATTCGAAAATTCAGAGGATGTGTTTGACAAATTGAAAACTTGAATCCAAGTGGTGCTTCTGAAAAAGATATTGTAAGTGCTTTATTTATTTTTTTTCTTTGTATAAATTGAAATATGTTTGATTTATACCCTACAATTAAACTTAAGTTACGTTGTTGTCTTATAGTTCGAGAAAGCAAAAGATTCGCTCATTCAAGCTCCAAAATTTCAAAAAGGTTTCAAATTTGATCATGTATGGCCGATCCTAAAAATTATGGAGAAATATGCGGATATTAGCAAAGAGAAAGTGTAGGGTCATTGAAAACGATCTAAGTGCAATGAAATGTCACCGTCTAAATCCCAAAAATTAGAAAAGTCAATAGGATTATCATCATTTTGTATTGATTTAAATAATGATTTTAAAGTTGAAGATCCATTTATTGAAAGAAATGATGAAGCTGATCGTCTTATTGGGAGGAAGAAAGAAAAAATGAAAAAAGAACAAAATGAGGAAATGAAAAAACTTTTTATGTCCATGAATAAAGAAATAAAAGGAATGTTTCGTGAAAGTCAACCTCTCCAAAAAATTATGAACTTCAGTTATTACGAGTTCAAAATGAAGAAAAAAATTAAAGCTACGACAAAGACGGGAAGATAATAAAATTTTATGCAAAGATCTGGATTCCATTAAAGATCCAGTGATGCGTGAGGCTTTCAAAAATGAACAAATAGAAATTTATGCAAAAAGAGCTCAAGAAGGAGAACCTCAAAGAGGAGTTGGCTCATCTAGTACATTTAACAAATGTTTTGAATTTGGAGAAAATGGGGATGACATTCCAAACTAGTAATTATTTATGTTAAATTAATATTCTCAAGTACTTTAGTTTTACTTTTAATTTGATTGTTGTAATTTTAGTTTGATTGTAATCTCGAGTCTGATTGTAATTGTAATTTATTTTACTATGGTTGTAATTTTAAATATTTTTGTTGAATTTTAATTTTTAAATCAATGTTATGGTTTAAATTTATCTACCTTTTATTTCAAATTTACTTTTTAATTCTTAAGATATTTTATTAATGAATTTATAACACTTATAAATAAGAATTATAAATAAATATTAAAAATAAATTTAATATTATATTCAATATTAATGTCATTTTAAATATCTCAATGAGATCTTTATAATGATATATTTTGTATAAAATAATATATATTTTAAAATTATTACTTAGTAAATTATGTAAATAAATCAAATTGTGAGAATGACATAAAAGGAATATGTTAAAAAGATAATGGACAAAGATATCTTTTTACAATTTTTAGTGCACGAATAATAACACACTAAATTTAGTGCATCACTATTTATTATACTATTTTGGTGTTGAAATTTAGTGTCTTTAGTAGAGTGATTTATTTGCACAAAAACACTAAATTTGATATTTTGGTGTGTTTGTTGGAGATGGCCTCATTTGGAGTTACAACACTTTCCTTAAACAGTGGACGATTAACCAAGGTAGGAAGGGACAACACCTTCTCTCTCAAGTTGAGTTTCAAAGTGGTTGGGTTGAGGAGTGGGACGAATAGGGGCAAAGGAGGAAAGTGTGCCTCCAAAACAAAGTACTAACCTAAAGTAGATGTCAAAACTTCCATGGTCAAAGAGAAGGAAAATTTTCAGGCTGGCAGAGATTAGGTTCGAATTACTATTTCAAAAAGGTTATAGAAAATGGGATGAAATCTTCTATGCCAACTCTGTGCAATAGGAATGTGTGGATCTACTAGCACAAAATTGGCACAAAGGATTTGAGAGAGAGGATCTCATTTGACAGAAAACATAGGTAGGAAATAGTTTAAGTCAGTGAAATACAAAATGCCCTTGTATAATACAAAGCCCCGTAGCGATGAGAGAAACATGGAGATACGTAGCCTAAGATAGGATGAGGACTTGGAGACCAGATAATAGAAAAGAGAAATAGAACAGGTTAGACAATAGAGGGACACAAAAGGAGCAAAAAAGGAACCGAACACCCGCTCACAATTTGATTAGATCTTCAGTGATGCCAATGGGTTTCATGGTAGTGCATATGATACAAAACACCTGAAGGTGCTTGAATGGATCCTCAACTGCAATGCCATAAAAAGTTGGCAGCAAATAAATTAAAGTGGATTTTAATTAAGACATAGGATTTACATCTAAATTAGAAAAAAATTGTGTAGTGAAGTTGTTGGCTCAAATTTGAATCGCAAGTTCTCGTCAGACTTGATTGCTAGTAGTGATTTCTATTGTTTCACTAATTGTAGTGTTGTGCAACTTCTGAATTTCTGATCCTTTCTTTAGCTTTTTTGCAGTCTTTTCGATCTTCGGACTATAATAAAAATTAACTTGCTTAAAATATCTTGAACGGACAAATAAACTAAGAATTTCTTAACAACAATTCCAAAATTTTGTGATATTACCATTTGTATCTAAATTAAATCCTAAATTCATACAATAAAACTAATATAGTATAAGAAAGTGGGAATCAATCGTACAATGAATTTTAGTTCATTAATTATTATGAAAGAAATATTTAATAAAATGGAGGCTGTAATGATAAAAAAATTTGTGATAAAGAAAATAAATTAAATTATGTGAATACTAAAAAAGAAATTATTAATAAAATAATTATTAGTTTACTTTCACTTCCACCAATGGAGCTATAATTGATTATCAATAAAAAAAATAATTATTTCATCAATCATATATTTAATGTGAAATTAAATATTTTCCTTTAAGATTAATTAATCAAAAGCACGTAATTCAATTAATCCTTATTTTTTAACAATCTTAGATACAATCCAAAATTTAATTAAACAACACCAAAGTAAGATGACATAATATACACAGTTGCATTTAATCTAGTTAAATATTTTTCCTAAAGTTCAATAATTTCTAACGTTGCAAATTAAAAACTCATAGTTATAAAGAATAATGGAATTGAACTCTTATGTATTCAATATTTAATCTAGCATATGGTTATTTCAATCAATAAATTAATTACATATATTAGAAACTAATCATAAACTAATCACAAAATAAAAGCACCGAAAAATAAATAAATGAAACATTTAGCAACGAGACTTAATTATCTCTCAATTTACAAAGTTTCAAAGGTTTCAACTAGCTTCAACCAAGATAAAGAAGATTAGTTAACAATGGTCATAACTACTATTAACATCTAGTGAAGAAAAACTACTCTAATGTTTACCAAAGAGAGGAAAA
Organism: Erythroxylum reticulatum; assembly: GCA_025504915.1. Lineage (NCBI taxonomy): Eukaryota > Viridiplantae > Streptophyta > Magnoliopsida > Malpighiales > Erythroxylaceae > Erythroxylum > Erythroxylum reticulatum. The sequence goes on along the minus strand of JANSVA010000009.1, from coordinate 27,520,945 downwards.
TAAATTTTATGAACAATTGAAAAAGTAGATATGGAAAACTTGGAATACCTTTGCTCCTCTATTTATAGCCACTTTAATAATATGTTTTAATGATATTGAGATCTTTTTGTTGTAATTTTTTGACTCCTATAAATCATAGCTTTTCTAGTTGCCACTGAGGTTTGGTCAAGATAGGCTTTAAACAAGTTTTGACATAATTTTCTTGCAAAATTGAAGTATGAAAATCGTAATTTTCACTAAACATGCATGCCTGCATATAAGTTCGCATCAATCTGTTTCACCAGATTTTCATCTTAACTCAAATAATTTGATCCAAAGCTGCTATTTAAAGTGACTTTCTAGCCTAATTTTTCTTGATTCTCCTTTGATTATAGTTGATATTACTCCTTCATTCCAAACTTTCAAATTCAAATTAAGGGTCAATTAAATTCCTCTTGTTAATTGCCTTTTTAGCTTCTTTTTTCAATCAAATATCACTTTCAACTCCTTTCCTATAGAAGTAAACCAAAGAATACATTAAGAGGGAATTATGGAGGGCTTAAATGCTAAAACAAAATTGTGACACATCAGGCTAAATGGAAAATATTAGAATATGACCTAATATTAGGTTAATTAATTTTGTTTAAATCCAATTAAAAATTACATAGCTGAATAATTATTACTGTTTGTTGAGATGCGGAATGTAAAGGAGAAAAAATAGAAACAAAAAACACACAATATTTATGTGGTTTGGCCAATGTGACCTACATCTACGGCAAAGGAAAAGCAATCTTATTCTGTCAGAGTGAACTATTATAAGTGATAAAACCCTAAAACTAAATACATCACATATATATACCTAACCGGTTTAGGCCACTCTAAAAAATACAGAAGCTGGGCCAGGTCCATACCACCCACTGAACTCTTATTTTTTTCTCCTTTCGCATCGGGTCATAATTTATTTACAATTCACCAAAATTCAAGGAACTGAACAATTCTCCACCTTGACTTGAATTCTCCCAAATCACCAAACAATAAGAAAAAACTCATCCCTACCATTCTTGCCTCTTAGGGCCTCAAGCTATGTGAACATTCACCAAGTCTAAGTTATGCTTGAACTTCTCAGTTACTAACAACTTAACAAATTTTCTGGATTCTCTTCTGTGGCAATTTTCTCAATGAACAACTTATTTTCCTTTATAACATATCGTATGAAGTTCAGCCTGACATCAATATGTTTTAATCTCTCATAATAAGTAGGATTCTTGGCCAAATCCAATGCAATTTGATTATCTTAATAAATGATAGGTGTTTCATCATTCAATCCCATACCATCAATAAGAACATGGAACCATATACCTTCTTTAATTCCCTCTGTTAATGACATGTATTCCGCTTCAATAATAGAGAAGGCAATAGTACGTGTTGCCTTCCAACTAACAACACATCTCTATAGAGTAAAGATATAGCATGTCAGGGATCTTCTTTTCACAAGATCTCCAGCAAAGTTAGAGTCAGTTTAGACAACTAAACCACCAATATCCTCTTATTAGCTCTATAGAACAAACATATATTGCCTGTTCCTCTCAAATATCGCATAACCCATTTAACTGCTTTCTAGTGAGATTTTCCCAGAGTACTCATAAACTTGCTTACCACACTGACTACATGAGCCAAATTAGGCCTAGTACATACAATAACATACATTAGACTTCCCACAACACTGGAGTATGGAACTAGACTCATGCAATCCTTCTTATCGTCTATAGTAGGTATTATACTAGTATCAAGTTTAAAATGTGCTACTAACGGAGTACTTACTAGGTTGATTTATCCAATGAAAAGACTACAACAACCTTTCAATATATTTATGTTGAGATGCATATAGTAGACCTGCCCTCCTATCTCTTCAAATCTCCATGCCCAAAATCTTCTTTGATGCACCCAAATCCTTCATCTCAAACTCACTGCTCAATAACTTCCTTAAAACGTCAATTTTAGCTTTATTCTTAGCTGCAATCAACATATCATCCATATATAGCAACAAATATATATATAAATGATCTGAAAGTCTCTTAGAGTATATGCAATTATCAAACTAATTACGTATATAACCATAAGAAATCATGAATGCATCGAACCTCTTGTACCATTACCTTGATGACTGCTTCAAATCGTACAAGGATTTTTTCAGCAAACATACGTGCTCCAATTTCTCATTGTCAAGGAACCCCTCTAGTTGTGACATATAGATCTGTTCTTTTAGGTTTCCATACAAGAACGCAGTTTTGACATCAAGTTGTTTTTAAATCCAGGTCTAATGCATTTAATATGGATAGAATAACTCGAATGGTTTTATGATTCACAATTGGTGATAACACTTCATAGTAGTTAATCCCTTCCTTTTGTGAAAAACCCTTGGGCATAAGCTTTGCTTTGAACTTGGATGGTTCAACTCCAGGAACGCCTTCTTTCCTTTTAAACACTCATTTGCATTCTACTGGTTTTGTACCTTTTGGTATAGGTACTAGATACCATGTTTTGTTCTTTTCAAGAGACTACATCTCTTCATTCATCATAATCAACCATTCTGATGCTTCTCTACTATCAATTGCCTCCTTATATGATCTAGCTTCATTAGAATTAATATTCTCCTCCACTATCAAGGCATATGCAACGGAGTTAGTATCAATAATACTAGCATAATCAACATACCCTATAGGTTTTCTGATTTCCCTCCTCGTTCTCCTTGCTGCTACACTTTGTGAATCTTGCTCTTCTTCCTTGGGGCATTGAACATGATCTTTTTTATTCCTGTTTGGAGTTTCAATTTCAAACTCCACCTTCTAACTAGCACCTTGATCTTTATTACTTGCATGATTATGATACTCCTCTTTCGGACCTAACATAGTAGATTCATTAAAGCTCACATCTCTACTAATAATAAATCTCGAAGTTCTATCTTTTTCTGCACACCACAGTCTATACCCTTTAACTTCGGTCACATACCCTAGAAATATGCATTTCAGTGCTCTCGTCTCCAATTTCCTATCATTCATATGAGCATAAGTAGGACAACCAAAACGTAGGCCAGAATAATCATAGGAAAACCGATCCATACCTCTTGAGGAGTCTTAAAATCTATTGCAGTTGATGGAGATCTATTCACCAGATAACAAGCAGTGTTTACTGCTTCAGCTCAAAATTTCTTTGACAAGCTAGCATTTAATCGTATGAATTGAGCACGTTGTAGGAGTGTTTGGTTTCTGTGTTCTATAACTCCGTTCTATTATGGTGTATGTCTTATAGTGTGGTGCCTCACTATACCTTATATCTTGCAGAATTTGTGAAATTGTATTTTTTAAAATTCCAACCGATTATTTCTTCTTAGAGTCTTGACTTGTTTTCCAGTCCATTTTTCAACCATAGTCTTCCACTCCTTGAACCTCCCAAACCCCTCATCCTTGGATTTCAAAAAATACACCCAAACCTTCCTAAAGTAGTCATCATTGACTGTAAAAAAGTACGTACATCTGCCATAAGATTTAATTGGAGAAAGACCGCATAAATCTTCATGAATATACTGAACGATTCCTTTCGAGGTATGTTTGCCAAAGCTGAACTTGACTTTGCATTGTTTTCCAATGAAACAAGCCTCACAGAACTTCAACTTTCCAGTCTCTGCTCCATCTATCAATCCTAGTTTGCTCAATATTGCCAGCCCTTTTTCACTCATGTGACCCAGTCTATAGTGCCATAACTTTATACTTTCATTATGCTTCTTTAAAGGCTGAGATATTGTCAGTGTTCTTTTCATTGAACTACCCATCAGAATATAAATTCCATGTTGTAGTTTGCCTTTCATCACTACTAAAGCACCCTTTAGAATCTTCAATTGGTCATCGCGACTAGAGAAACCATACCCTTGTTTGTCTAGGGTACCCAAAGAAATCAAATTCATACGCAAATCAAAAACATACCATGCATCAAGTTTTCTAATAATTCTGTCATGCATCTTAATCTACACCGAACCACTACCTTTTACACGAAGCTCCTTATTAGCACCCAACTTTACTATACCATTCCACTCTTTGAATGAATGAAACAATTTGCACAAGAAAGTCATGTGATAAGATGCACCGGTGTCTATGACCCAAGTTTTTGTAGAACTAGAAGTACTGACAATCAAAACATCATTACCCTCTCCTTCATCGAAGTAGTCTTATACTACTGTAGCACTACCGCTACTACATGATTTCTTCTTCTCGTTTCTTTTCTTTCGCTTTTGATAGTCCTTCCTGATATGCCTCTTCTCTTTACAGAGAAAACACTTAGTTGCTTTAGCCTTTGATTTGGAATATGACCTACCTATCCCACCATCATCTCTTTCAGTGTTCCTACTCCTGCTAACAACAAAACTTGCTTATACACCATCTTCACCAAAACTAGAGGCCTTTCTCTTTAATTCTTTAGACTGCATAGCATCCTTCACATTGCTAACAGAAATACTATCTCACCCATACAACATAGTATCAACAAAAATCTCATAGGAATTTAGTAAAGAAAACAAAAGAATAATAACTTAATCCTCATCATCAATATTAGCCCCAACACCTTCTAAATCTAAAACAATTCAGTTAAAGTTATTAAGATGATTTTTTACCTGCGTACTTCCTATCATCTGCAAGGTAACAAACGTTGCTTCTGATATAAACAATTTGTGAGAGAATTCTTTTGAAACATGCTTTCCAGTTTCTCCCATAATCCCACAGCAGTTGTTTCATGCACCACCTTGTGTAACACTTCATCGCTTAGACTCAACAGTATCGCTATGCGCCTTCTCCAGAATTTCATTCTTCTCCACCGTCAACAGTTTATCGGGCAGTTTATCTTCTCCATCTAGCATTGTCGCACATCCCTACTGAACTAGAAGAACCCTCATCTTAATCTTCCACATGGCGAAATCGTTCGACCCATTGAATTATCAACATCGAACTTATAAGTCATCATCTTCCTAAATTGCATACAGAACAACCTCCCAAATGTTGCAACAAAATTCAAACTTGAAAACACAATCCATAAAATATGAATCTTTCAAAACCTTGCTCTGATACCACTTATTGAGAAAAAACGCAATGCAATGGAAAAAAGTAAGCAAAAAACACACAAGATTTACCTGATTCGGCCAATGTGACCTACGTCCATGGGTAAAGGAAGAGCAATCTTATTCCGTTAGAGAGAACTGTTACAAGTGATAAAACCCTAGAATTGAATTCATCATATATATACCTAACCAGTTCGGGTTACTATAAAAAATACAAAAACTGGGCTAGGTTCATACCGCCCACTGAACTCTTATTTTTTCTCCTTTCAGGGTCGGTCATGACCCATTTACGGTTCACCAAAATTCAAGGCACTCAATACTGTCCATTCGATTATTTCATAGACATATCATATTAAATTATAAAGGAAATAAATTGATACTTTCCCTACCTATTAGAATTTAAAGAAAACTAATATTAACTAATCTTCTAAAATTATCTTAAAGCAAGAAGAGATTAAAGGAAAAGAAATTAATTTATTAAGAAAGAAACAAGATTATGAGATATTTATGTGTCATATAATGAGAATAATATGAAGATAATGATTATTTTAGGTCATTAAATTTATTTTCCCATAAAAGTTTTACAGTAAAACCTCGTCAGTACATCCGCATTGGAAACAAGGTGCTTCGAGTTTTGAAAACAAGGCGGTAAATTGATGATGTATGAAGCACCAGTATGGGCATGAAAACAACAAAGTAACCCTCCGTTTGGTTACTGTCCTCAGGGGTGAGGACGGTGGACAAGGACACAAAAGTTTTGTCCTTCGTCTTGTTTGCTTGCCGTCCTCACCCATTTTTGTTCCGTCCTCAGAGGACAAGGACAAAAAAATTTGTTCCGTCCAAAACTGAGGTACATAAATTTTTGTCCGATGGACAAGATAAGGAAAAGTCGAAAATAACCTCAGCTTAAACGTCTGAAACCTAAAACAATAG
>JANSVA010000009.1:27484471-27501795 GCA_025504915.1 Erythroxylum reticulatum | reverse complement strand
ACTTGTTACATGCCAAAAGTGATAGTAACTCTAATTCATCTATTTTATGCTTCTATTGTCGAAAATATGAACATAGTAGTCATTCTTGTAACATTTGTAGAATGAAGAAATTATCTGAGATATATGTGTGGAGACCAAAAGGTTATATTACTAACTTGAAAGGACCCAGAAAAGTCTTGGTACTTAAATTAAGATAATACATTCTGTGGATATGCTTCAAAACAGTGATACGAGAAAACCAATGGATAGTTAACAATGGATGTTCAAGACACATGATAGGTGAAATATCACACTTTAACTATATTGAGAGAAAAGATGGAGGTAATGTTGTCTTTGCAGACAAAAACAAAGTAAAGGTCACTGGAATTAGTAAAATAGGTGCCTCTGACTCTACTTCTATTGACAATGTTCTCTATGATGATGGTTTGAATCATAACCTACTGCGTGTAAGTCAGTTATGAGATAAGGGATATAGAGACACATTCTATGCATCTCATTACGAGATAATTGATAATAATATCAATAACATTGTGTTTATTGGTCTTAAAAATTAGAACATATATTGTGCTTAATTGGAAGACATGTCTTTCCAAAAAGTTAAGTGCTTTGTTTCTCTAGAAAAAGACCCATTAATCTAGTATAGAAGACTTGGATATGCTAGCATGAGCATATTAAAATTTTCCAAGAGTGAATTTTTAAGAGGCCTGCGAAGTTTGAACCTTGAGAATAATCAGGTTTGTGAAGCATGCTTCAAAGGAAAACAAGTCAGAAGTAGCTTTCCACCCAAGAATGTTGTATCTACCAACCAACCTCTTGAGCTTATATGTATGAACTTATTTGGTCCTACTAAAACTCAAAGTTTTGGTGGTAAACACTATGGTTTTTTTTAAATAGATGATTATTCCAGATTTACACGAGTTTATTTTCTAGCAAATAAGGAAGATGTTTTTGAAGTTTTTGAGAAGTTTTGCAAAAAAAAAATAGATTGAAAAGGGTACTGTATTACTTTAATTCTAAGTGATTATGGAGGAGAATTTGACAACAAAAATTTGACAATTTTTGTGATGATAACGATATTACTCATAATTTCTCATATCCAAGGACTCCTCAACAGAATGAAGTTATTGAGAGAAAGAATAGGACCTTTGTTGATACGGTGAGGACCATGCTATATGAAAGTGGTCTACCTCATGGCTACTGGGCATAAGCTATGTCTATGGCTTGTTACATTTTGAACAAGTGTCTTATAAGTCCTATTCTCATAGAGACCTTATATGAGTTATGGGAATGAAGAAAGCTAAATGTTACTTATTTTTGAGCTTTTGGCTACAAGTGTTTTGTGTTGAATAATGGCATGAACAACCTTGGCAAATTTTTTGCAAAGTCTGATGAAGCCATATTTTTGGGATACAACACTGTTAGCAAAGGATTTATAATCTACAACAAAAGAACTAAGAGGATAGAAGAATCAATACATGTAGTACTTGATGAATCACTACCCTCAACAATAATTACTGATTCAGATGACGAAGAGAATCCTTTCGTCCTCAAAGATATGCTACAAACTCAAACCATAATAATATTACCTTTGGACTCAAAAAATTAAGAAGTTCCTTCTGAAACAAGGTAGAGAAGGATCATTCTCCAAGTATAACCCAATAAGCTCCCATACTTCAAAAGACACCAAATACTCATAGTAGAAGAACACTAAGGGAATGGAGAGATCTTGATACACTTAAGTATATTCTGGGAGGCCCTTTAGAACGCCTAAGAACAAAAGCATCTTTCAAAAATAATTATATTGCTTTATTTCTTAACTAGAACTGAAAATTGTTGAAGACGTACTTGCTAATGAAAATTGGATTTCAGCTATGAAAGATGAACTAAACTAGTTTGAAAGGAATCAAGTTTGGAATCTAGTACCTCATCCACAAAACATGTCAGTTATTAGAACTCGTTGGGTATTTCGAAACAAACTTGATAAAAATGGTAATGTGGTAAGAAATAAAACTAGATTTGTAACTCAAAGCTATAACCAATAGGAAGGTATTGATTTTGATGAGACTTATGCTTCTTTTGCTAAATTGGAGTCCATTAGAATTTACTTTCTTTTATATGCTATAGAAAATTAAATTATTCTAAATGGATGTTAAAAGTGCTTTTTAAAATGGATATATTAAGGAAGAAGTGTTTATTAAGCAACCTCCAAGCTTTGAGGAAGCAGATCATCCAGATTATTTGATGAAATTAAAAAAAGTTTTGTATAGTCTAAAACAAGCTCCTTAAGTATGGTATGATAGGTTAAGTAACTTCTTGCTTGAAAATAAATTAAAAGAGGAATGGTAGATAAAACTTTATTTATTAAGAAAAAGGAAAATTATTTACTTATAGTTCAAATATATGTTGATGACATAATATTTGGTGCTACTAATTCATCTTTTTGTGAAGAATTCTCAGCTTTAATGCAGGGGGAGTTTGAAATGAGCATGATGGGTGAACTATCCTTCTTCCTTGGATTACAAATCAAGCAAACAGATATTGAAGATAAGTACATAAAGGAATTTATCAAGAAATATCATTTTGAAAGTGTCAAACCTACTGGAACTCCAATTTATACTGGAACTAAGCTTTATAAGGATGAAGATGGCAAAGCTACTGATGAAACAAGCTATAGAGTAATGATTGGTTCAATTCTATATCTCACAAGTTCAAGATCAGATATTATGTTTTGTGTGTGCCTTTATGCAAGTTTTTAGTCAAATCTTAAATAAATTAACCTTTAAACAGTCAAGAGAATTTTTTGTTATCTTTATAGAACCATGGACTTTGGATTATGGTATCCAAAACAGATTTATTTAACATGGTTGGCTACTATGATGCAGATTATGCAGGTGATAAAGTTGACAGGAAAAGTATAAATGGTTACTGGTAATTCCTTAATGGATGTTTAGTCTCTTGGTCATGCAAGAAACAAAATTGCACAACATTTTTCACAATTAAAGCAGAATATATAGCATTCACCAGTTTTTGTTCTCAGATATTGTGGATGAAGCATCATCTTTAGGATTTCTCTCTAAACTTAGTCATATTCTAATATTGTGTGATAGTACAATTGCAATTAATTTGTCTACAAATCCAATGCATCATTCTAGGACTAAGCATATATAAGTTAGACATCATTTTCATAAAGATCACATTTTGGGAGGAAGTATTGAATTATTGCATGTTAATACTAAAAATCAAGTAGTTGATATCTTTACTAAGACTCTTTTAAAAGATAGATTTTGCTTGTTAAGAAAAGAGCATGGTATATGCAAATTATTAGACATCTAACTTTATTCAAAGATTTTAAGCTACTTTTGTAGATATTGAATGGATCCTTCGAATATGTTTATTTATAAGGCTCCTTCGAATGTGCTTACCTGAAACACTCCTATCAATTTAAAGGGGAAGAGTAACCTTATTCAAAGATCGCAGTCACGAAAACGATGTTGTTTCATTTTTTAAAATCACGCGTACAATACTGTTAGTTTGACAGAAGATACAAAAACAATCATATCCCTAAGAATGTGTGCATTCTTTCATCTTCACATGAAATCCTCTTTTATAAACCATTCAACATACCTTGAAACGGTTTCTTACTACTTCCTATATTTTTCATCATTTGAAGCTCATTCTATCTCACTACAATCAAACTTCTTCTTTATCAAATCTCTTTAGTAACATCATCTTTGTGTTTTTTTTAAATAGCATGAACAAAATCCAAAGGCCAAAATAAATCTTTGACACCCACTACTAGTCATGGCGAAACCCTACACCATGAACAAGCCTCTGAAGCTCTTATTTCTGAACCCTCATAGTCAACTACACCAGAAACACCATAAGCCTATTCTTAACCCATTGTTGCCCATTCCATTAAAAAGTCCCAATTTTTACAAGAATCCACAAAATGCCTGTAAATATATATGGTAGGAAGAAGAAGAATATCCTTTCATCTCATCATCTCCTCTGGAAGAATCAACATCAAATTCATCCATAGACCACCATGAATCAAAAATCAAAGGGCACTATGATTTTAAGTCTAAGGAAGAAAGTCCTAACAACTCAAACCCTAGTTTGTTAGAAGAAGAAGAAGAAGAAGAAGAAGAAGAAGAAGAAGAAGAAAGAGAAAATGAAAGAGAAGAAGAGGAAGAAGAAGAAGAAAAATCTTCTAGTGAAGAAGAGCATACTCTTATAAGAAGAGCCTCTAGTAAGGGGGAGATGACGAAAAAGGAAGATTCATCTCTCCTTCTCCTGTCTCAAGACCTTTCTCTCCATTATTTACTCCTTCACCTTCACCGTCACCACCACTGAAGCAATTGTCTACACTCACTCTTGAAATCTCTGCGCATCAATCGTCCTCGACTCCTTGACCTAATCCCCTGGCTCCAAATGCATTTAATGAATGTTGGATCATTGTTGATGATGATTTTGATAAGGAACTGGTTCATCTAGTCAGAAGATCATAAACTAGAGACAGTCTATCAATAATGCAAGTTGAGAAAAAACCTGTGATTAAAAAACAAACGAGCCTCTCAGAAGAACCAAGGAAGGAAGAAGTGTTGTTAAAAAGAAACAGAGAAGAAATAAGAAAAGGCAATATGTTTAAAGAAACTACAAAAGACCCTATCACTAGGGAATAATCTCTCTTTGAGAAAATTCCAAAGGGCAAGAGATCAAAGAAAAGGAAAATCTTTGTACAAAAGAAGAAAGAATCTTCAACACCACCAAAAATATTTCAATCTATTGAAGCTTAAGCAAGATTAAAAAAACGCACTACAAGAAAAGAAAGGTGGTTGCTGGGCGAATTCTCCCTCCTATGTTGTTTGATGACATAGGTATTCCTATTTTTCTTTATCTTTTGTTTGTTGGTGAGCACAATTTCTTAAACTTGCATGAGATTGTACGTAATGAACTGGTACGATCTTTTTATATGTATATAAGAAAAGAAATTATTGATGGCAAGTTGGCAATTGCCTCATTAATAAGGGAATGTCATATTTTGTTAACTGAAGAAATATTAAGGAATTTGTTGGACATAGCTCCAATTGGATAAACTAACTTTCAACGTCATAAGTGGGATGAGGTTGATCAGGATTTGGGAGAAGTTGTTCAATCCATCTACCTTAATGTTGAAAACACTCAAGATGGCAAACCCTGGTGCAGACAATTAGACTTCTTCAAAGATGCCTTGCTTCAATTTTTGCGGCCTCAATTTTCCCAAGGAACAATTCAGTCAAAAGATGTAGTCTCCTAGACACATATATTGTCTATAATTTGATGAAAGGGAATCATATGAACCTCTCCTTAATGATCATATGGTTTATGTTGGATAACAGGAGTCACAAGAATAGTACAGGATGCTTGCCTTATGGAATGCTATTGACCAAGATATTTGCATTATATGATGTGTCATTTGATAATTTGGAATGGTACGAGCCTGGTAAGTATCATTCATCAATTCTATTCAAATTTGGGCATAAATTAAAAGACAACGTGGGGTGGAGAAGACAACTGGAAGGATAACATGTATCTTGGGTCCTGCTCCAAAGAAATAGGCTTCTGTTCATCCTCAAAATGCCAACAATCTGGTTATCCAACAACAATTAAGGGAGATGAGTGGCTACAACAACAAAATGAAAAATCAACTTGATGATGTTCAGCTACTACTAAGAACTGTTATTAAATCCCTCAAAGAATATTTTCGATAAAACACATACTGTTCTTAACACTTTTTGCTTCTGATTATTTTTAGGATGCTATAGCTATTTTTGGTTTATGCATATTCATGTTTTTACACTTGCAAATTTGTGCTTTTCTGACTCTTCTTGATATTTACCCTTCTTTTTCATAATGAAAAAGGTGGAGGGTAGAAGGAGATATATTTTTATTGTTTTGATATTATTTTTACTTTGATATTGCTTTGATAATTTTGAAATGTCAAATCTGTTGATAAATTTTTTGTTTGGTTGATGAAATTGTCTATGGTGATTGAAATGCTTTACTAACTGTTGAAATCTATGATATACTTTGTTTGTGATAGATACTTGATATTCATATGTTTACATCTAAGTTATCTTTCAACAAACGATAGGCTCCTTACTTAAAGGTAGGAAGAAAGTCTCCTTCTAATCATGAATATAAGTAAGGACATATAAAGATTAAAGGTATTTTTAAATCTTTTTCAGTTATTTTAATTTTTGAAAATATATTTGTTATTGCTTATCATAATAAAAAATGAGGAGATTGTTAGCTCAAGGTTTTTAAATTATTGATTTTGATGATAACAATCAACAACTATTTAGTTACATTTCAAAATTCAAAGTTATTAGATTTATCATGAAGGATAATGATTATATATCTTATTTATATCTTTAAATGAAAAGAAAAAATGTTTTCCTATTTTACAAGGATCAATCTAACAAACTCACTTTGATCGTAAGAAACCGTTTCGACAAATCAGGAAAGGATAAGCTCCTATCATTTTTGTACGGACAAAGGATCCTTCTATTCAACTAATTCAATAGTGGCTTTGAAGACACAGTCAAAGGAATATTCAAACAACTAGATACTTGAAGATTCTACCAAAGATATTAAGAAAGACATTTGAACATAATCAAAGTCAATTCAAAAGTAACGGCTAGTTTAAAGGAATTTCTATTTAAGGGAGAACTATTGTATTCGAACATACATATCAGATTTAAGAAATACATCAGTAGCATCAGTACTTGATCTAAAAAAGTTACATCTATACCCTCTGAGCTTTATAAAGTGAAAACTTTCTATTTGGAGAGACATCAATATTCATTGAAGCTCATATTGAGGAAATTTAACTTTCATTTGTTGAGAGTTTGTAAAGGCTTGTTAAATACTAATAGCGTGGAAGATTTGAAGAACCTTGAAAACTATGTACTTATGAGTTTAGAGAAGCTCACTAAATTACTACTTAGAGATTTATTAGTGAAACATTCAAGTTGGATACTTGGAGACTGGACGTAGACTTCATTATAAACTGAATCATTATAACTTGGCTGTGTCGTTCTTTCCCTTTCCTTAATTTTTATATTTCCACATTTTAGCTACTATTGTTTTAAATTTTCAAGAGGCCTCTTTCGTTTAAAATTTTAGTAGGCTCCTCTCATTTTACTTCTTAACAGACTCATTTTGTTTTAATTTTTAATAGGCTCCTATCGTTTATAAGAATTGATAATAATTTGCAAAAAATTTTAAGTCACATACAATTCAGCCCCTTTTGCATGTATTTGCTTTATCGTATTAGAACAAAAAGAATTTCTAACATTACGAGTCATTTATCTAAAACTTCTAAAAATATTTAATTTAATATGTTTTATCAATTTATTATTGCAGCGAATGATATATAAGTTCTTTTATTTTCTTATTATTTAATACAATTTTAAAAAGCATATAACATATATACTTTAAAAGATGACGTAAACACAAAGAAATAGAAGTATTTAAAAAATTAAATTGAATTGCTACTGGAATCAGGTAATTTTTCATTTTTCTTTTAGTTTTCCAAAAGAAGATATGTTACAATATTTTGTATGTATGTACGTATTAAGAATCGTTCTTAAATTTCAGACGAATGTATATATGAAGATAGCATGTTCTCATAAATTTCAATTTTTTAAAAATAAAAACAGTTATCACTTCTCAATTTCATGAACGCATTTATCTGTAGAACTCCATAACCCAATGATTGCAAACAAAACATTTAAAATCAATGCCTAGGAATCCAGCTCCAGTTGCCAAGGCCAAGAATTCCTGTTTCGTTCGCTCTTTCCCTCTTCGGGTTTGTGTCATCAGGATCACATCCGATTGAGCCATCCATTTGTCAGTAGCACTAGTTTCTGCTACAATCGGTAAAATAACTTCAATGACAATAACCTTTCCATTTTCAGGAATGGCTTTGTAACAATTCTTCAGCAACTTCATACACTAATTATCGCTCCAATTATGCAGTATTCACTGTCAAAGATGATAACCTAGTTGATTTTCTTCTAAGTTATAAACAACTTTAAAATGATGGTAGGAGAGTTTTTCACCTTCAAGAAAATAGCATCCCCGTTCGGAACACTTTGAAAAATATCTCCTCCAACATATTCAACACCTAGGACATGCACGAACTTGAATATTAGGCATACTTGGGGGTAGGTTACTGCATACAGATGTCTTATTCTATCGAATCATTGGATATAAGTTGTACTTCGATGATTTGTGACTACAGTATGGACATTCATTAATACTTAAAAAAGAAATAATCATACCAGGGTAGGTCGGAGCTTCTTCTATAACATGAGGTCAGTCAAAATTGATACCCTTGGTGTGAGGATATTTGGAAGTTATTGCATGGATTGTATGTCCTAAGCCACCACCCATATCAACCAACTGCTTCAAGTGATCAAATCCTTTGTATGATTCGAGGATACTTTTAACCACTAAAATAGTGTAATTGAACAGTACACTGTTGAAAATCTGGTTAAACCGAGGATCCAAGGCAGTGTGTTCAAAGATGTGCCTTCCATGAGTCCTATTAAATGGAATTCCTCCTAGTACAATTTCATTTTTCATTTCGAGCCTAAAACAAAAAATTAAATTATATTTAATAGAAAAGTTAATAAAGTAAAACATTTATAAATAGATAGTATTAAGATTAGATAAATTTTATTAATTTTAAGAAATATTAATTAGGTCGATCAAGTAAGAATTTATCAACTTGTAAAGTGTATTATCAATTCAATAGACAAATATTTAACTAGCTAAAAATACATGTTATTTTATTATTTTAATAAATTAATTTAAATTACTTATAATTCAATCAAATTTTAATTACATAAATATTTATTATATTTTACCAATCTAATTAATTGAATACAAATTCAATCCAATAAACAATACACATCAAACTAATAAATTAAAAGAAATAAGTGAGTTATTATTTCAGTAATTTGACAAAATAATGTAAAAAATATATATATTAAAAACAATCTTTACATAAATAAATACAAAGTGTACTTATCCTTTATATATAGTTACAATAGCTTTTCATCTAAAAAGTGTCATGACTGATGAAACGCTTAAATGATTAGGCAAGTATAGTGAGGAGCATCCTCCAGTCAGTTCAAATCTAGTTAAAGTATAACATCAAATACACTCAAGTTGTCATAGATTAATTGGTGGACTAAATTGGAAAAAGGTGGACACACGAAGCAGTATAAATCATCAAAAAATTTCTAAAGGCCGTAAGGGGATGATAGATAGGTCCGCTATGAAAATATTTGCAATGTGGGTGAAACAGGACTATTTATAAGTTGTTGCAAGAAAGCAACTTGAGGAATAAAAACCAAGATAAAAAAAAGATCCATAATTACTGCTTCTTGTTATGAGAACGATTCAGCAAAAACTCCCATGTGGATTATCGGAAATTTTGGAAAAGCATGTCATTTGATAAAGACAAAAATAAATAACTTGAATTATCAATATTGGGCCAACTAAAGATCTTGCGCGACTATGATGGTGTTTGAAGGATATGTTGGCTGCTTAATCTGGAAAACGCGAAGCTCAATTGCTGCTTTCAGTGTCATAGGATCCAAGTGCTAGTTGCATATCGTATCCAATGGCCTCGTCTTTTCCTTCCTCGACTTGGTTCAGGTGAGCTTTTTCCGGAGAAGTGTTCATGTTGCTTCGAGGTCCGAAAACAATGTTTGTAGATGGCATATAAGTAGATAGAAGGCCGATGTCTG
Organism: Erythroxylum reticulatum; assembly: GCA_025504915.1. Taxonomy (NCBI): domain Eukaryota; kingdom Viridiplantae; phylum Streptophyta; class Magnoliopsida; order Malpighiales; family Erythroxylaceae; genus Erythroxylum; species Erythroxylum reticulatum. Next base: position 27,491,992 of record JANSVA010000009.1, on the reverse strand, counting down.
AATAATTGCGTTACTAAAAGGCCCAACATTTTCTTTTCTTTTCTTTTTCTCAAATAAACATAAAATTTTATTTAATAGAATCACATTCCTATTACTCATAATGGTTAAATATTAAAAAAAGTTAGAATAAGTTAATTATATAAATTCGTTAATAAATAAATAATATTTATTTTAAACATTGTTATGACTTATTGAGGGTTGTGCAAACGGACTTTTGGTGAACCCTTCTAAAAAATATAATTTGAAAGGTTCTATATTATTAGGATCTGGTACCTATCAGAAAATATTTATATATAAAAGCGTAACGTGAATTAGAGAATGTGAAACGATCAAACACAGGAGTCGTACGCAGCAAGGTCGCGGATGGACAATTATCATGTTGTAGATCAGTGCCGTTTAGGGTTCATTCTGTGTGCTAAGCCTGGAGAGTTTCGGAAGGCTGTAAGCAAGCATGCAATGATGGTCAGTGGTCTTGGTCATAGATCAGGGATTTTTTTAAATTGACTAGAAACGGAAAGTTTGTCAACTCATTTTAACCAGTGCATTGATCTAGATTGTAATATATAAACACGAAAATATTTACTGCAAAGCCAACTAATTTAATTTAGGATAAATTATCCACAAAAGTGATTCAAAATTAGACGATAGAGTCGTATTTAATTCTGTAATCAACGGGTTATGCATTTCCTATACTCGCCTCCTTTTCTTTTGGTGAATCCAGTATAAACATTACACATAAACTAATCCTACTTCATTAATATAGTAATCTAACTTAACTTTTAAATTATATATGAATTAATTCGAGTTTAAGAATTTGGTTGAACTGTGATGTAAGTAACATTTAATTAGTTTACATTTGATTTTCATTTTACATATGTTTTGTCAATATTTTAACTGAAATCTAAGGGATTTTATTTTAGAAAACTAAAGCTAAAAAGAGTTTTTTCAACATAGTTTTAAAGATTAGAGTTTTTAAAAAAAATTTAAACTGCAGAAGAGGTCTATGCTTTTTACCGCACAATCTCTTGTACCTTCACTAGTAAGTCATAACAATGGTAGTGTTTGTTAGGAAATTGGGATGAGATCTGATTTCATGATTTCATACAAAGTGGAAGAAACTGAATTTTTTATTTAGTTCTTAAAAGTTAAGATCAATTTAATCTACAATATAATGAATGCGTAAATATAAAAAGCATGAACCATTAATTCGTAATTTGTTTTAAAGCTTAATTCTTTTTATGTACATCCCCTTGAATTAAAATCTAAAATAGTTTCATTAACTGTACAAGCGTTTAAATTTAACAGTTTTCAAGCGAATTTGTTAAGAAAACTCCGTAAATAGTGTACAGAGGGGTAAGTAAAGAATAGTAAATCCTTTAAAGCTTTTGCTTATTTATAATAGGTTTAGAAATTTTTATAATTTAATTAAATTATAACTTTAATTCTAATTAAATAATAAATAGGACTAAATAAAATTCAATATATCATATCATTTCTTATTATTAAAGGGTAAAAGACATGAAACTCTCCTATGGTTTAAAAACCTTTAGAAAAACTTCTTAATCTTTAAGATTCTCAAAAAACTTTTTATGATTTTCAAATTTTAAAAGAATCTCTTTTTTAAACTTCAATTAAAAATAAAATAAAACATATGCAACATAAATATCACATATGAACCAACTAAATTATGCTTACAAGATGATCTCCAATCTAACTTTGACTCGAACTAAATTAATTAAACTTAATTTGAATTAATAATTTATTATAATTATATTAAATTATTAATTTAAATTTAATTTAATTACTTCAAGTCAGGTTGAGAAATAGAATTAGGTTACTATGTCAGTAACATTTAATGACTCCATGTATGATGCTTATACTACATATTTTTTGTCATTACTTTTTAATCAAGAGGATTTTTTTGAAAAAAATTAAAAACTAGAAGGATTTTTTTTTTAGAATTTTAAATGCTAGGGGATTTTCTAAAGTTTCTTAAATCACAAGGGAGGTCTCTATCAAGCTAACTTAATTAAATTACTTTTTCTCTCTCAACTGTTCTTTCTGTGTGACTAATTAGGTTCTCAAATATGTTAATAATAGATGCAAATTATAATCTTAAATTATATTTATGATTAGATACAATAAACTCCTTAAATTTATCTTTAATTTTCTAATTAAATAATTTATGTCTATAGACAAGATCAGAGTCTAGTAATGTATTATGACCAAATAAATATTAGAAATGTCAAAGTGGATTTGACTAACTGTTTCGTACATAATTTTTATGTATAATTTAATTATCTCAGCATATAACGTCATAATTAAAAATAGAGTATGAAATTAATATATACTTTATTTTAGTCTAAATTATATTAGTTCTCTACTACTAGTAATTGATTCTATTAATAATATTTAAAACTATTTTCAAATTTTCATTATACCTTGACCAAAAATTTTCTAAATCAATACTAATTAGGAATAAAAGATGCATTCTTCCTAATCACTTAAGGTAATGAATCTTATATTGATTACTTAACTATCCCCGTGTGGTTCATGTTATATCTATTAAAGACCAAGCGAGTTACCCTTGAGTGGTATCAAAATATAAGAATCTCTATATGAGATACTTTTGAAATTTCAAGTCAAATGATCACTTATAAAATCATCACAATAAGAATTTCTATTGATATATAAGTAATATTCTAAACAAAATTCTCAAATCAATTCAATTCAGTAAACTTGTTCTCTAATAAACATTCATTTATTTGTTTATATCTTCATACTTTAGTCTATAAAATTGATTGTTTACTTTATAAGGAACAAGCATAATGTGTGCTAGTCTTTACACTCTACTAACATTCAGTATCAATAGAACAACGTCCATGAACAATTTAAGAATAATATATAAATATAATTTGAATCTCATCATTATTTCATTTGTAACGTAGATATATCTTATATATTTATCTTACACATTACTTAATTAAATAAATTTGCATAAGATAATGAATCCCTTTAAATAATTGTTTTACGAAAAACCAAAACCAACTGATTGGCTTTAAAATATAAACCAACAATTTCTTACTTGCAATGAGACAATCACTTAACTATCTTATTCAATATTTTCATATGAAAATTATGCTACCATTGGGACAGTGATTTAGTGAGATAACTCTACAAGATTCTTTATCGTAACTACTTGCTTAAATGTTATAATTTTTTTATCTCAATTATCATTATAATTAAGAAAAATTACCCAAAGACATACTTATATCATTGATAAGGCCTTAGATCCACTCATATGCCTAAATTAAATATAATGTTCTACAGTATATTAATGTTTCAACAATGCAAGGAGCTATACGGAGATAATAAAGAATTTCTTAATCTAAATAATCAATTATAGTAAATGAAAAATGTATTATGACTTAATTAGCAAATGATGCTACATTAAAACCTTTTCGACTCAAAATAATATTGTTCTAAGTACAATAAACATTAACTAGGACTTACTTATATCAAATTAAATTTAATATTCATATGACCTTAAACTACAATATCAACTCATATATAGATAATGAATATCTTTACTATTTTATAAATATAAAATATATCAAATACTAAACACCTTTGATACATTAGTTAAATAATTTATATATCTATCTTTATAGATGTAATTCTCATAATTAAGTTGTTACCTTTTTATATCTAACCAAAATTTTCTACTAAATTATTATATCTTTAACAATTGAAAATTTGAATTATTATTCTCTATGAACAATATGTCATTATATACTTTTACTAAAGAGATACTCCTAAACCTTCTTATAGACATGTTAACTCCATAATTATATTCAAAATAATTTTTTTGAATTCATAAATCTTTCAACATCTTATTACCTTTCAATTATGCATCAAATTTATCAATAAAGGCACTAGTTCAAATTGCATATGCTATTATAAGATTTAAACTTTTTCAAACTTCATCATACTCTCAATATTTATCTTGAAAACCATTCACTTATAAGTATACATTTAAAACAAACATTTTATTCAATGTGGTTTATAAGATGATACCAACCTTTTAGATACTTCATAACTTTCTACTATCCAATTTAGTTCTGAACTTATTGGATGATACATGCTTCAACTAAGAATCATATCCCAAAATCATTAACTTTGACCTTTTAAAAATCTTAACATTCCATTTCTTATATGGAATCTTATTTACTGATTGAATTGGAACTTTCAAAGACAAGTTGTTATACTAGGCACAATTATATAAAAGACAAATATTGCATTATAAAATACCCATATCATATTTTTCTCCTTACATAAATCCATATTATTATGAATTCAACTGCACTGTCAATTATTCAATTATCCTACTTCATTCATAGTTTCACTAATTTATTATGACAACCTAGAGTTTTAAAGGAATTCCTTGATTACTTATTGGAGATTTAAACAACATCATAAACTATGAAGAAGCTTAAAGGAAGAAACTGACTTACAAGCAAAGCTACCATAAACTCATCTTAATCATAAATCACTTGAGGTTTACTAGCCTTAATTACGTAGGCCAACACTTCACCTGGACAAAAATCCAAGTGGGGCCTAGTTCTTAAGGAAGAAATTGGATATCGCAATGGTGAATAGTAAATGGTATAAAATTTCCTAACAACTTTGCTTAATTTGAGCCTCCGCATTGTTTTGACCACTCCGTTATTAAAGGTAAGTGTATGACCCTCACCAAACTCATTAAAGCTCCTTTCAGATTTTATGACATTTTTGTGCAGCTAGAAGGCTTCCTGGAGATTATGGAGAAAGCTATAAGTAAAATGATATTAGGTTGCAAAACTTACTAACTTGTTTACAAACTCAAAGCTATGAAGGAAGGAGTTAAAGCCTTAAAGAAGAGAACTTTCCTAGACACAAAAACTCAACTTTCTATTAGTAAGGAAATTATGAAACATTTCCACGAGGAACTCTATATCAATCCAAATGATGACAGGTTAAATCTCCAAGAAAGATAGGCTCTTATCTTTCATAATTCATATCTCAAGAAAAAATTTAGAGTGCACTAGTTAAGAGAGGGTGGCAGATGTACCATTTACTTCTTTAACTCTCTGTTGGCTTACAAAAACAACAATAGAATTAATGCTCTAAAATATGGCTAACAGAATCTCTTCTATGATCAAGAAGCACTTAAAAATATATCTTATGATTACTATAGCAATATGATAGGAACAAAATCTCCTTATAGCTCTTCCATTCATTCCCTCAATGCTTTCATTCATGCAATATTGGATCCTCAAATGATGTCTACCTTAAATAGACCTTTCTCTCCTTCTAATATCAAAGAAGTAGTCTTTAGCTTCAGGCTTGATAAGGCCTCTAGACCAAAAGGCTTTAATGGACTTTTCTTTTGAAAACCTAAGACATCATTGGCAGCTAATTGGAATAAGTCTAAGAATTCTTCAATTCTAAGAAAATGCTAAAGGAACTAAATAAAACTTAACTAGGTCTCATTTCAAAGAAGACAAACCCAACAACATATAGTATGTCAGGCCATTTTCCTGCTACAACTTGGTGTATAAAACTATTACTAAGTTTCTTTCTTTAAGGTTAAAGGAAGCCCTCAAACCCTTTATTAATACTTGTTAAGGTGCCTTTACTAGTGGCAAGAATATAGGGGATAATCTTCTACTAACCCAAGAGTTATTAGAAGATTATAATAACAAAACCTGAATCAAGAACTGTTCCCTTAAGATTAACTTGTATAAGGCATTTGACATAGTTGATTGGAAATTGCTACTGACCTTTTTGCATGCTTTCTAGTTAAGTTTACATAACAACACCATCTTACTATGCTCTGGTCAATGGTAAGCCTACAACCATAATCTATGGAGCTAGGGGGATTACGAAAAGGGACCCTTTGTCTCTCTACCTCTTCACTCTAGCAATTAAAGTTCTTTCTAGAATTAGTGATCATATCATTTCCAAAATGCTCAGATTTAGGTTCCATTATAAATTCCAAAAGCTTAATCTAATTGTTGGGAATAGTGGGATTATTTGAGAATTTAATGAATCATAAGTAGTATATGCATTAGTTTCGAAAGACGTCCATGAAAATCCAACGGATTCTTACCCATTGGAACTCTAGCCTCTTTTGGATAAGTATGCTAATATGTTTCCCAATGATTTACCTTAGGGTTTAACTTCCATTAGAGGGATTAATCATCAAATAGAGTTGATTCCGGGTACACCTTAGCCTAATAAGCCCGCATATAGGTGTAATTCAAAAGAATAAAAAGAGCTTCAACAACAAATCAATGAGCTTATAGAGTGTGGATATGTGCTTGAAAGTATGTCGCTATGTGTTGTGCCAGTTTTTTTTGTGCTAAAGAAAGATGCTTCATGGAAGATGTTTACTGATAGTTACGTGGTGAATAAGATTACCATCAAATATCGTTTTCCCATTTCTCGTCTAGATGAGATGTTAAATGAACTACATGGTGCTCAAGTGTTTTTGAAGATAAACTTAAGGAGTGGTTACCACCGGATTCAAATGAGAGAAGGTGATGAGTGGAAGACAACATGCAAGACTAAGTATAACTTGTACAAATGGTTAGTAATGCCCTTTGATCTCACTAATGCTCCGAGAACATTCATGTGACTTATGAATGAGGTATTGTGCCCTTTCCTTGCAAAATATATTGTTGTGTACTTGGATGATATTCTAGTTTATAGTATGAGTAATGACGAACATATTCTACACTTAAGAATGCTTTTCGATGTGTTAAGAAAGGAAAAGTTATATGGGAAGATTAAGAAGTGTACTTTCATGGTAGATAGCGTCATATTCCTTGGATACATTATAACATCATATTCCTTGGATACATTGTGTCTAAGGATGGTATTTCTATTGACAACTCGAAAATTGATGGTATTAAAGCATAGCCAACTCCTAAATCTATTAGTGAAGTGCGTAGCTTTTATAGATTGGCTTCTTTTTATCAGAGATTTGTGAAGAATTTTAGTCATATTATGGCATTGATTATTGAAAGTATCAAGAAATGGAAATTTGAATAGAGTGATTCTACACAAAAGGTGTTTGAATTGATTAAAGGGAAGTTGTGTTCTACTCCTATATTAGCTCTTCCTAATTTTAACAAGCTATTTGAAGTACAATGTGACGCTAGTGGAGTTAGAAATGGGATTGTGCTTGTTCAACAAAAACATCCTATTGCTTATTTTAATGAGAAACTTAACGGATCTAAACTAAATTACTTTACTTATGATAAAGAGTTCTATGCGATCGTTCGTACTCTTGGTCAGTGGAGTCATTATTTGCTACTTAAGCCTTTCGTGTTGCATAGTGACCATAAATTATTAAGGCATATTAATGGGTAAAAAAAACTTAATCCACAATCCTTTACTTTCTCATCGAAGTACAAAGATGGACGCTATAATGTCATAGCTGATACGTTGTCAAGGAAGTACTTTATACTTGCAATA
>JANSVA010000009.1:27471927-27484371 GCA_025504915.1 Erythroxylum reticulatum | reverse complement strand
TCTCATCGAAGTACAAAGATGGACGCTATAATGTCATAGCTGATACGTTGTCAAGGAAGTACTTTATACTTGCAATACTTAATCTAAGGCTCATTGGCTTTGAAATCATCAAGAATTCTTATGTAGGGGATGAAGACTTTATTGAATTATTTGAACTTCGCAAAAAAAGGTGTGTATAATCAGTTTGTAATTCAGGGGTTTTCTCTTCAAAGGGAATACAATATGTGTTCCCATGTGCTCTTTTAGTGATTTATTGATTTATAAAGCTTATGGTGGTGGTCTTGCTGGTCATTTTGTTCAGAAGACTTATGAAATTCTTCAAGAAAACTTCTATTGGCCTCGTATGTTTGATGATGTGCAATCTATTATTAATTAGTGTGGTACTTGCCAAAGAGCAAAGAGTACTTTTCACCAAAGACTTTACATACCTCTTCCTGTTCCAAAATGACCATAGGAGGATATTAGTATAGATTTCATTATTGGATTACCTTACACACAGCGTAGTAAAGATGCAATTATGGTGGTTATAGATCATTTCTTAAGGATGACTCACTTTGTTACATGTCATAAGACTGATGATGCTTCTCGTATTGTTGATTTGTACTTTAAAAAGATCATTCGTCTTTATAGAGTACCAAGACGCATTGTTTCTGATCAAGATTCAAAGTTTTTGAGTCATTTTGGCACACATTATGGAAATTACTTAGAACAAAGTTGTTTAGCACTACTCACCATCCGCAAACTAATGGCCAAACAGAAGTTACAAATCGCACTCTTAATGCCTTACTTTATGGATTAGTGAGTAAAACCACAAAAGATTGTGATTTAAAACTTGCCTATGCTAAATTTGTCTATAAGAGATCTCCCTGTCGATTTTCTTGCTATTTCAAAGAAAGATTCGGTGAGTATAGATACAAGGGCCAAGGCAGAGACAATGAAGAAGCTTTATAAGTGAGTTTGTGCAAAGATAGAGAAAATTAATGAGAGTTACAAGGTCCGTGCTTATCGTTTTCACAAGCAATTGAGCCTTCAACTTGGTGATCTGGTTTGGATACATCTTTAGAAGGAAGATTTCCAAGCAAAAGGAAGAATAAGCTTATGCCCTGTGTTGATAGACCATTCAAAGTGCTTGAATGAATTGGAAATCGTGCATACAAGATTGATCTTCCAGGAGATTATACAGTTTCGGTGAAATTCAATGTTGGTGATCTATCTCCTTACTTGAACGAAGAAGATTTGAGGGAAAATGCTTTTCAAAAGGGGAAGAATGATGTCAGAGCACAAATAGACTTTATCTCAAAGCCATTATATTTGAGTTCTGATAATTTCATGAACGGAGGTAATGGGCTTTAGAGTTTTACAAACAGTGCAATATTTGGCTATAAATATGTGATTGCACATTTTGGATCTGAAACTAAATGAAACCTTGTCCGTTGGGCCTAAAATTTTAGAAGCATGCAATTGGACATGTAAAATAGTCTTTTATTAATTTTCATAATTTTTGGAAATTTCTACAATTGGTTTTAGTCATTTACTTGGACGCCAAGTCTGACAGCTAGTAACAATGCATATGACACGTTTTTGCCATTTCAAAATTAGTTTCCTTATTCTTTCAAAAGTTTAGTATGATTCCATATTATCTAGGTTATTTCTTAATAGTGTTAAGAGTTTTCTTTCAGATTTTCAATATGATTTTATATTGTTTAGGTTGTTTCCTAATAAGATTAGCCATAAATAGGAATTATAAAGTATATTTTTGTGTGTATGATTTAGAAATAAAAGTTTAGACTTATATCTTCACAAATAAGAAGTTGAGTCCTTCATTTTGTGTTGCTCCTGACATTTGTATGGCTTGTATGGCTGGTGACACCCTTATCAATGATTATGGTGCTTGGCTTTATCACCTATTGTAGACTTCTCTTGGTTTTTCCCTTAAACTTTCAATATTTTATATTCATTCAACTTAACCTGCCAATAGCCTTTGCTTTTATTCTCCAAGTTCAATTGGTGTGCGTCGTTTATACATCAATATAGTCCTCCAAAGGGTAGCAAAGTTGCCTTAATTTAATCCCTCCAGTTGGATACTGGTTTTATTTTAGCATTGAAGCTAGAGAGAAGTCCCACTGGTTTCATAGGATCATCGGAGTGAATCTTCAACCTTTCGTTCTCTGGCAACTGAAAAAAAACTCCACTCATACACGGAGCATAGCATCAATCACAGTTTCAGAAACTCCGTGGCTTTTTTAACCTCAAGAAAATTTTCACATACATCAAGATCACAAGGTTAATACCGAGTCTGTCGGAATTAAACTGAAAAGAACAAAAATGAAGCAGCATATAGATGGACACCTGGAAGAAACCGTAACCTTCAGAGGCTTTGGTCAGTGTCCTTAATAACGTTGGACCGGTTAGGTCCATGATCAATGAGAGAGGGATGGAACAATCATCCAAGTTCGATATGAAAATGTTAAAATCGTCGATCAGATGTGGATCGGATATAATTTGACGGAATATGGTTCACACAGGAGGCCTTAAGGTAGCCATTCAAGATCGCCTTGTATAACTTGAAGGTATTCATTTGCCAAGGTGATTGAACTTTATAATACTAGATGTTAAGCACTTGAATATTTTAATTTTAATTTGTTAATTTTGAACAGATCGGTCTAACTATTTTTTTCGTTCCTAATCATTTCACTTTAAATTCATTTTGTTCCTTTATCCTTACATGATTTGCAGGTCTAAGTTCAGAAGCACCCAAAAAAATCTCCCCTTTCAGATATGGACACCATTACGTCGCCCGTATCAATTAAGCGGAGTCCAAGTGGGCTTTCTTAACTGAGGACCAAGAAACTATAGGACTATAGCCCAATAGTTACGTGGACGCAGACTTGTAGAGAGTGTAATGTCCAAAACATCAAAATACGGCATCCCTTAATTGCATGTCTCAACTACCTGCCCCATTTCTGTAACAAATCAACACCAAACAGCAGGACGGCCTTGCTCTCAAAAGCGCGTAGCACTCACACACATTTTGAATGTATAAAGCCTTTTCAGTCTCTGACGTTGACCTCCAACAGACCGATTCCAATCATCACCACCAGCGGACACTGGCTCCCGGGAATCATGCACCGTTCGATCCTCACGTACCCTGCATCAAGCGGCGGTTGACGTTGCCGGCGAACTTCACTATCCGTACAATTTCATCACCATTCTTAAATTACTGTCACGTAGCGGTTCTCATTCCACGCTGGCAAAATAAGGTCTGCTTTTCACAAGCACCGTACCAGGGTCACCGGAGAAAAAATAACTGGTGATTCCAGAAAAAGCCACGTCATGATAGGGGCCCACGGGGGCACACCTGGACGCGCTTTTACGGACTTCACGGTGGCTGTGATTTTGTGGCTGATATTTGAAGATGTGTGGGGAGGGCAATTGGGGAAAGAAGAAAAATAGAAAAAGGCCACGAGGGTGGGCTTCGGCTCAATCCCCACTAATTATCCGCCACATTGCACCATCCCTCTCTCTCTAGTTCACTCATCTCTTGAATACCAGCCTCAAATATAATCCTTCAATTTTTTGTCCCTGAAAACAAAATATAAATCCACAGAAAATTATAGTGGCTGAGATTTCTCCGGACTGTAGTTTCTGGTGTTTTAGGTCTCACCGAAGCTATCCTACTGCTTTACTTATTTTTCCTCCTCTCCTCATTCATGTGTTCTCTTTTTCCCGTTTGTGATTGACTTGTTCATGAAGATTCCGATCCACCATTTGCCGAAACCTATGAGTTCTCCGGTGATTCTCCGGTGAACTCTGTCTTCGGTGATTCTCCACGTCCTTCTAGTGTTTTAGTTCACTATGGCTTTCTTCGAAGGTAATCTTTTTTCTCCCCTCTCTAGGGCTTCTGAGCTCTGTTTTGTTGTCGAGAAAAAGTCGAGCTATTTGAAATTGATAACGTATTGCTGAAGCTGATATATACTGTGCAGTACTGGCGCCTGTTGATTACTAATTCATGTTCCTTTTTCCTTTTTCCTTTTTTCTTTTTGCTTCTTTCACTCTTGTAAAGGATTTGGCATCTACGCGTTCGTTTTGGTGAGGATTCTGAATAAAGGAATTTACATTTAGTTCTTACGGAGAATCCTGTGTCTCTCTTCGTCTTCTGGTGGAATCTTAGAATTTCTTGAACAATTATTTTTTCTTTAATTTTTTCAGATTTTTAGTTCATTCATATACATGTACATGTGTACAGTACAGTATATGTGAATTAAACAGGGACGGATCTCTATCGATTGCTGTTGGTTTTTTGTGTGTTGCAGTAATATTCGTTTATTGGGTCATTTGGAGTTCAAAAACAACGGCTTTCGTTATAGTTTTCGATGTTGCAAGGAACGAAAGGAGATTTCTGTTTTATCCATTGCTCGTTAGAGAGGATTTGAAGCAGCGATAGCTGCCAAGGTCCCGTAATGGACACTTACTCCTCTGGAGAAGAGTTGGTTATTAAGGTATATTGTTAAAGGAGATATTTATTTTCTTTACTTTCGCGTAACCCTGCTTTTTTTCTTCGATTGCAGTGATTAAAAAAATGTGTTTTATGTATCTGAATTGTGCTGTCGTGTTAATTATAGACAAGAAAACCCTACACAATAACCAAGCAACGAGAACGATGGACTGAGGAGGAGCATAATAGGTTCTTGGAGGCCTTGAAGCTCTACGGACGAGCTTGGCAGCGCATAGAAGGTAATAGTTTGCATATACCTTACTTAATTCTTTTTCAGGCTAGCACCGTTGTTTTTGCAGGGTGATCTGTTTACTAATTGCAGAAATTATTTAGAGGAATAATCTGGATAATCTTATTTTGAAGGTTTTAGATTATGAGGTAACTCACTCTTGGAGATTTTTTCCCACTTCTTGCTTTTTCCTTCTTTTTATGTTGCCTTCCAGAGCATATAGGTACAAAGACTGCTGTACAGATCAGAAGTCATGCACAGAAGTTTTTTTCCAAGGTTAGTTATTACTATTTTGCATAACTGTATAGTGATTGTGATTAACTCGTTCTGTTTTTTGATGTCTGAAACGTATTTTGTCCTTCAAGTCTGCAACTGAGTTAACTTCTTGACAAGATTAGAATGGGCGTAGGAAGCTGTATGGCTGACCAGGAACATAAGATTACTGCTCTTTTCTTTTCCTTTTAGAGAATCAACTGTAAACTCTGGTCATGGCATGGCAAGCTATGCTATCCTTCCTTTAGAAAATCATCGATAAGATGAAATTAACAACCATTATTTTTTTTCATTTTAAGGCGGGCGCTGGTTAATTGGTTTTTTTGGGGAAAGGATTAGGTTATGACTCCAATAGGATAAAGTGAAACTTAACAAGAATGAATTGAATCATGTTCAATGGATGTCATTGTGTGAGGGATAACAAGAGATGATTTGAAAATTATATTTCGTCTAATTGAATTTGTCGTTAATTACTAAGGAGCATAATGTAGATCTAGGGCATTTACGTGACCTGGAGCAATAAATGTACAATTAGACCCCTAAGAGTTCCAAGTGATAGTGTGTAAGTGGTTGGTGCATTTGGTACATTGGCAAGAGGAAGGTATGTCATAGAAGGAATAAGATAGAGTCTCATAAGTTGGTGAGACAAACGAGCGATGCTTGAAGGATTCTCATGTTTAGACTTACGATTTCGCAAGTGATGGGCAATGCGATTATGCAATTACCTAAGCAATCCTAAGAGTAGACAAGATTTATCATGTGCAGTTGGGTGGATGTGCTCGTCCAATGAAATAACTTGCACATTCGATGGACGATCATTCATTATTAGTGAATGCAAAGATACAACGGGCATGATGGACTTATGATATGCATTAGTGAAGCACGACTAGAATGGACTAGGGCTCTTGACATGGTTAGGAGTTAAACTTAAATTTTCGATAATAGGCGTGCATCATAAGTGGAATTTGTGATGATAGGTACAAGAAAGTTGCATCAAGTTTGAATGTGCCCAAAAGCACTTACATTCGATGAAGGATCCTTTTGCCACACAAAATTAGGTGATTTTCTTAAACTTGGCTCAAAATATTGGTGAACTTAGTTATGGGATGATGATACCATATAATATGTGTGCTTGGATGGACCGGACATCAGGTTGGCTCAAGATGGCTCAGGAAGGCTTAAGAAAGACTCATTATGCTTGATTTTATCAAAAGTCAGTATCATGTCATAAATATAAATGAAGCGAGTATGAAAAGTGAAGCACTTCGTCAAAACATGGAAAGTGAGGTTGGTGACGTGGAGAAGTGGATAGGCTTCACTCAATACATGTTTCCATGAACTTAATTTAGGTATAATTAAAAAGGTGGTAACTCTACTAAGTTAATGAAAAATATGGTGGTAACTTTGCTTTATCCACAAATTACTGTAAGTCTACATAAAAGCATCTTATCTAACGCATCTTGTAAGATTTATACATAAATCTCTAACAAGAGACGTGAGTTTTCTGAGGAAGCCTTTTGTAGAGAGTTTTGAGTTGGAAGTTTCTCAAATTTGTTTATGCTGCTATTGTAAATAGTCCAAAAAATTAGCTTTGCTGTATTTCTCCCTGCCGTTTTTTTCAATTAAACTGTCATATTTATGAATGCCAGGGAAACACTTAAAAATGAGTGTTAACAAAGCTTGTGAAACTTGAGTGGAAGTTTTTTGTATGATCACATGGATAAGGCTGATTTAAGTCTTGCTATGCTATGTGATAAAAGGATCAATCCATGTCCTTTTGTACAAACATTATATATATATATCAACGGATTTTGAGCTTTAAAAAGAAATTGTGCTGGGTGATGTAATATGCAGGTGAGCTAGTCCTTTGTGTATGTTTTGAACTTTTTCAATTTTCTATCTGAATTGTTGGTATCTAGGACCTAGTATAGTAGAGAAGGTCCACAAAGAAATGTTGATTCATTTTTAACCCTTTGGTTAAAGATTGAACTTGTCTTTTGTCAGATATTCTTCACATTTAAAAGGGCTTCACTACCAGCTTCCATGGAATTGAAGTCCAGGTTTTGGTAGTTTCCGTTACATATTACTTGTTTTATGCAATTCCCACAAGTGAAAAGGCCAGTAACTTTGAAGATTTAAGTTAGCATATGGAGGCAAAAGACCATATTTGAAATTAGCAAGTTACTGCAAGCATTGTCTCCTTATCTTTGGTTTCTGAAATTGTGTACTGTTTTACTTTCTTTTACCTTAGATCCTATACCATTTTAATTAGTAACCGCATAAGACTTGTTTATAAATTTCTTGACATTGGACCAAATTGTCCTGAAATCTGTTGTCATGGTAAAATTTATTTTCTCCTCAAGTGTCCCAAACTTGTTTACTGCTTTAGGCTCAGGCACTTCGTAAATTCTTGTATCTCATTTATAAGTGCCCCCAAATTAGTGGCATCTTGTACCATGTGCTTGTGGGCCTTCAACTTTTCCACTCTTCTAAAGACACAGTACCTTATTTTTCTAATTAGAATGTGAAGAATTATGCTGAGGGGGCTTAGAGTGATCAAAGGTTTGCCATGCTGCCAAATTTATTGTAGGCACATGTTAGTAAACTTTATATCTCTAGATGACAGTTTATTTATCATTGGTTTCCAATCAAGAAGTGAAGGGAGGGGTTGGTCTATCATCTATTCTCCTGTTCAATATGCAAAGATTCTGAATTTACTGGGATTTCATTTTTGTCTTTCTTTCGGTGTCAGTCTCATGCTACTTAGCTGTAACAATTATTTTTATGCTTTGGGGGCTGGTTTGGTCTAGGAGTCAAGATGACTGCTTGACCAGACCAGCCCCCTTTTTTAATTTAAGGAGCATTTGAAGGTGTTATTAGAAATGTCAATTAAGTCCATCCTTCAGCAAATTTGGCCTGTTAAGAAACCATTTAACTTAAAAGTTTTAAGTTCTTTGATAATATCCAATACGGAATCGACCCCTTACACAAAAACCTGATGGACTGAAACTGATTCGCTGGGGTGGTGATGGGGGTGGGTTTCATTTATTGCGCTTTCTCTTGCCTCATACCGATGACGTAAAAATTAAAAGGTTGTACACTACTCAACTCTTTTAGAAGTTGAAAAAACTATCAATATTGACCTCAAAGGAATGGAGAAGATGCTAGATTTTACATAGGACAAAGGAAAATGGGTAAGAATGAAGTAAGCTTTGTTATATGCAACATATTTTTTCCTCAAAAAATACAGTTATTAAGAATTTGAATTCTTTCATAGATAGGCATTGTAGTCTTGTTAAAGTAATTTCAGCCAATGTTTAATCAATTGATGTGATCATTGTTTTGGGAGACGTTTAACATTATTATTTCTACATCTGCCCTGACTTTTTCATTCATGACATTGATATGCAAAAATGTTCTGTCTTTTGGCCGTCAGTACTAAGAAATATTCCATTTTCCAGTTGGAAAAGGAGGCTACTGCTAAAGGCATTCCAGTAGGACAAACTCTTGATATAGACATCCCACCTCCACGGCCGAAAAGGAAACCAAATAATCCTTATCCTCGGAAGACAGGTTCCAGTCCTACTGCAACATATTTAGGGGGAAAAGATGGGAAATTTTTTAATTTAGTTGCCCTTCAGCATGGTAAACAAGTGCTGGACTTGGAAAAAGAACCACAACCTGAGGTGAAGTGTTCTTGTGCCATTTTATTCCATTTTATTCATTGAAATATCTGAGTACTTCCAGTATCATCTATCTTTCTGTAAATTATTCAGAAAAATGATGGAGATGAGAAGCAAACAAGTCTCAAACAGAACCAGAGTGAGAATTGCTCAGAAGTCTTTACTCATGGCCAAGAAACTCACTATTCTTCTATGTCTTCAGTGAACAAGAATTGTCCGGAAACAGAGGCATCAAGAAATTCATGTTTCAGGGAGTTTATACCTTCACCAAAGAAGATGAATTCAATGGTGAATGAGAATGCGATGGACGAATCCTATGTCACCATTGAGGATGAAGGCAATAGGAAGTTGGAACAGCCTGACACTAAAAGGACCATGCAGGAAAATGTGACTGTTGAAGCTTTAAAGTTTGGGAGCTCTTGCCCCTTGCATGATAAACTGGTTCAGGCGAAGGAACCACATGACCTAATCAGTGCGTTGCCTACAGATGAGAATCAGGTCATGCAGAACTATCCAAGGCATGTCCCAGTGCATGTTGTCGACAATCACTTGGGCCCTTGTATGCAAGCTCCACTCTCAGAAATGACATTCCAGGACTCTGTATTCCAGCCAGTGGGTGAAAGTCATACTCATCCTAATATATACTTGCATCCTGCTGCATCTGCAACTACAGAAAATCTAGGTAACATGCCAGAATCTTGTATGCATCAACCATTCCCTAACTTTCCTCCTCCCTTTACATCAAGTCCAGATAATCAAGATAACTACAGATCATTTCTCCACATCTCCTCCACATTCTCAAGTCTTATAGTCTCTACTCTACTACAAAACCCTGCTGCCCATGCTGCAGCTAGCTTTGCAGCGACATTTTGGCCCCATGCAAATATAGAAAGCTCTGCAGATTCTCCCACATGTGGCCAAGGAGGTCTTCCATCAAGGCAACTAAATCCTACTCCTAATATGGCAGCTATTGCAGCTGCTACTGTGGCAGCTGCAACCGCATGGTGGGCAGCCCATGGACTACCTCCCTTATGTGCTCCTCTTCATGCCTCTTTCACCTGCCCTCCAGGATCTGCAACTGCGGTTCCACCAATGAGTACTGGTCAGGTCCCTGCCACTAGGATAGAAAAGGGGGAGACAATTGCTGATAATCCTCCATCGCAAGATCAACTGGAACCACAACATTCCGAGGCTTCGCAAGCTCAAAACTTAGCTTCTAAATCACCAGGAAGTTCATCGTCAGATTCTGAAGAGAGTGGAGCTTCCAAGGTAATTAAAGTTGTGTCAAAAGGTGCTGACCATGAGAATACTGCAATAGCACATGAGATCCGTGATTCTAGCAAAGCAAAAAACAGAAAACAGGTTGACCGTTCTTCATGTGGTTCAAACACACCTTCTAGCAGTGAAGTGGAAACAGATGCATTAGAGAAGCATGAGAAAGGCAAGGAAGAGCTTAAGGAAGCAGATCCAAATCATCCAGCTGCCGAGTCTATTGGCCGTCGAAGTAGAAGCAGCAGCAGTACAAGTGATTCCTGGAAGGAGGTTTCTGAAGAGGTATTAAGATAATTTTATCTGTGAGGTAGTTTTAACCACTTTGTATTATGCTAAAAAATTAGAGCCTTATTATCACGATGATGCATATTTGTCAGGGACGGCTGGCTTTTCAAGCTTTGTTCTCCAGAGAAGTATTGCCTCAAAGCTTTTCGCCACCGCATGATATAAAGAGTATGGGCTATCAGGACAATGATGAAAAGGAAATCACTAGTCTGAAAGATGGGGGTGCATTACTGTTAGATATTAGCACTAAGACCCGGGTACCCTCCTCTGGCCAACAAGAAGTTGAGAAAAATATTGCATCACCTAGACGTGTAAGTAACGAGGAGCAGGGACTTCTGACAATTGGACTTGGACATGGAAAGCTCAAGGCGCGTAGAACAGGATTTAAACCTTACAAGAGATGTTCAGCGGAGGCCAAAGAAAACAAGGTGATGACAACCTGCGGTCAAGGCGAGGAGAAAGGACCCAAGAGAATACGCTTGGAAGGGGAAGCCTCGACATGACATGACCCATTTAAAGTTGCATAATTCAACAAGGAAATCCTTGCTGAGGCATGTTACTTCTGATGCTACCCATTATCTATCCTACATTCCTGTTTGATTTTAGAGTATTGGCAGCGAGACTGTCGCAAAAACTGTGTATTATATGTCTACATTTGACTTATTTACTCTAGAACCCATTAACTGCTTTATAATATCTACCTTGAATAGACTTGGGATTAAAACCATTAATTATTTTGTGGGCCCTGGTAAACCCCCCTTCTCTCCCGTTTACTTCCTATGGGATTTGGTAGCCTTTTGCCCTTGTTTTTGTGGCACTCTTTTATTTGAGTTACTGCTTATTAAATTGAAAGGTTCTTATGAAATTAGTATTTGTTTGAAACTATGCCTTTGGGATAAATTGAGCTTGTTGGTGCTGGAAAGATTGGCATTACAGAAGAAAGCACTGATGGAAACAGCAAGAAAGGCCCTGCATTTGAAGAAACACTCTCAAATTCAAGCCTTCTTTAGATGATGTCAATGTCTCCCAATGCTATAAATTTCCCTTGAATATTTTTTTTTTGTTCTGGTTCTAAAATGTTAAGATAAAATGTTCTCAAATCGGATACCGGTTGAATTTAATAGCCTGAAAAATAATAACGAAAATAAAGATAGACAAAAAATAAATGGGACAGAACACAAAGATTTACATGGTTCGGTCAATGTGACCTACGTCCACAGCCGGAGGGTGAACAATTTTACTAATATGTGGAGAATGTATACAAGTACAAAAGGCTGGAATAAAAGGCTTTCAATACTTATAAGTATACAGAAAAAAAGATGAGAGGATTTCAGAAAGGAAAGCTATAAGCCTACAATCATATTTATAGCTGAAGTCCTGCGCAATCGTCGCTCACCAAATCTACGCTTGAAGATCTTGAAGAATTTTAGCCATATTAGGTGCATCCTTTTTTGACTTATAATAAGCAGTCATAAATTATTTGAGCGTATGAAAAAATCGCCAGCCACATTTGAATGCATGCAACCAATCATTAACTTGTGGAGGGGCCAATTCACATTCAACAAATCTCCACCTTGAATTGGTCCCGAACAATTAGTGATCTGCTCCACCTTTTCCAACAATGCCCCAAAAAGGGCTATATCACTAATTATAAACGCCAATCAATTCCAAGCACTGCTTGAACTTGTAAACTGGAAGAACCTTCGTAAACATATTAGCAGGATTGTCCTTAGTGTTGATCTTCTAAATAAGAACCTTCTTCTCAGCAATAGTATCCCGAATGAAATGATACTTCACATCAATATGCTTCGTCCTCTCATGATACATACGATTTTTCTTCAAATAAATAGCATTCTGGCTGTCACAGTAAACAGTAGTAACCCTTTGATGAAGGGATGACTCACCAAATAAACCTCTAAACCATAATGCTTCTTTGATTGCCTCAGTAATTACCATATATTCTGCTTCAGTAGTAGATAAAGCCACTACATGTTGTAAAGTAGCTTTCCAGCTAACGACACAACCTTCAATGCAAAATACATAACCTGTCAAAGACCTGCGTCTGTCAAGATCATCGGCATAATCTAAATCTACGAAACCAACTAAATTGTTGCTGGTTCTACTAAACTTCAAACTAAAATTTGAAGTGCCCTTCAAGTATCTGAGAATCCATTTCACCGCCTGCCAATGTTCTTTGCCAGGATTGG
>JANSVA010000009.1:27460283-27471827 GCA_025504915.1 Erythroxylum reticulatum | reverse complement strand
TTCTTCAAATCCAAAATAAGATAATCAAATTTATCCAGATGTGAAAGAATAAGTGTACCTTCTATCTTCCTCAACATGTACAACTTTTGTTTCAAATAAAGCCAATTCTCCACCGTCTTCTTCATGTACATAGCTTTCAATTTGTTCCACATACCTTTCGCTGTGTTTTCACCAGCAATCTCCTGCAAAACCTCATCTGAGAGATTCAATATGATGGCTGATCTAGCCTTTTTATCTAGATCCGTGAATATATCTGATTGCATATCTGCTGGCTTTTTCTCCTCTCCATCAAGTGCAATCTCACATCCATCTTGTATTAAAATGGCTTGCATCTTGAGCTGCCACATACCGAAGTTAATGCTCCGGTCAAACTTTTCAATAGAGGTCTTCGTTATCTTCATGATGGCCAAAAAATTGATATTTTAACTATTTTTCTGCAGGTGGGCCCCACACGAGAAACTGAGACAATGGACCCCACAAAAGCACTAGATATGGGCCCCACAGGTAAAGTCGGGACATGGACCACACAAGCAAAGTTGAACCCTGTTTACAAAACCGATGCAGTGGGCCCCATAAAACCGAGACAGTGGGTCCCACAACAGAAACCCTAAGTAGTGAGCCCCACAAGATAAAATCGAGGCAGTGGTTCCCGTTTAGGCTCACAATAAAAAAGCTAAGTTGCTTTCTAATGTGGAGGGTCCACCTTAGTGGCAACCATAGAGCATACGGTAAGTTAGATCAAAAAGATAAGCTCTGATACCAGTTTGTTAAGATAAAATGTCATCGGATCGGATACCGGTTAAATTTAATAGCCCGAAAAATAATAACGAAAATAAAGATAGATAAAAAATAAATGGGACAGAACACAAAGATTTACGTGGTTCGGTCAATGTGACCTACGTCCATGGCCGGAGGGTGAGCAATTTTACTAATATGTGGAGAATGTATACAAGTACAAAAGGTTAGAATAAAAGGTTTTCAACACTTATAAGTATACAGAAGAAAGGATGAGAGAATTTCAGAAAGGAAAGAATGGTGTTATTCCTCTATAAGTCTGCAACCATATTTATAGCTGAAGTCCTGCGCAATCATCGCTCACCAAATCTACGCTTGAAGATTTTGAAGAATTTTAGCCATGTTAGGTGCATCTCTTTTTGACTTATAATAAGTAGCCATAAATTATTTGAACGCATGAAGAAATCGCTAGCCACTTTTAAATGCATGCAACCAATCATTAACTTGTACAGGGCCCAATTCACATGCAACATAAAAAATGGCAATCTACGATGCGAATCGAGGATTTAAACATCTCCAGACCGCCCTTATTGCATTTCTTGGTCACTGTATGTCAGTGACAAATATTATGTATCAGTGCACTCTCTCACGGTCGATTGAGATCAGCTTTCTTCTAAATTTCTTTTATTTTTGATCAAGAAAATTGAATTACATTGGCTTTTGATATGGTGCAAAGGTAGCTCGGTCTCCTTTCATTTCTCGTCTAAGTAGACCTGTTAATATTGTAAAAGGATAAAGTTTCTAACCTTTAGATTATTCTCTTTGTAGTGCCTACACTTGATGAAAAGGTTTGGGCTCTAGCCATCTAAATCTATCATCAGGTAAAGTCTAATTTAACTGAATTTGGATTTTAAAATATATTTAAACTTTAAACCGAATTTCAAATTTGGAGGATTGATTTAAATTTAACCTAAAATTCAATATGATCATTTAGATATTGTTAATAATATCTAATATAAAGCTCAACTAGTCTTATTTACTAGAAGAGAAAGGATGGATCTCTTTTTTATGACAATAAATTTATAATTATTATATATATATATAGATAGATATAATATGTAAATTGCATTAACTTATTAAAATTAAGTAAT
Source organism: Erythroxylum reticulatum (assembly GCA_025504915.1). Taxonomy (NCBI): domain Eukaryota; kingdom Viridiplantae; phylum Streptophyta; class Magnoliopsida; order Malpighiales; family Erythroxylaceae; genus Erythroxylum; species Erythroxylum reticulatum. The sequence goes on along the minus strand of JANSVA010000009.1, from coordinate 27,469,941 downwards.
AGCTTAATCTAAATAAAATGTGTATGTTTTAGTGTATTTCTATTTTTTAATAATCTTCCTCTACAAAATTTTAAATAAATTACAATATATCATTAATTCTTATTGCAACTTGAATTTATAATCTCTTAGGTACTAGAAAAGCTTGTTCTACTAATTTAATTACCCCTACATTAAATCAACTAAAAAATGTATGGCTAGTGATTAATTAATATTAATAATAAGATTTTGTTTATTAAATAGTGATGCCTGTTAAACTATAAAAGAGTATGACATTATTCTTTAAAAAAAGAAAAGAGTATGACATAACTCGCAAGATTCGGCATATACCTAATAAAGGAGGCATTGTATGATTGGCTTTATAGCATTTAAAGGAGGACGAAAGAGACTGGCCAAAGTCTGAATAGATCCAACTACCTTTCCTCCACATCAGACACGAGGCAATATCTCCGTTATTTGATCACCTCTTCTTTCTATTTGCTTCTCATCTGCAAACAAAAATGGCACGTATCTAACTTCCCAACACGTATATATGGACACTTGTGCGCGGGGATAGGATCACAGCCCCATTCGTTCCCTTGCTCAATATCTGTGTTCCTTCTTGACCGATCAAGGTAAGTTTCTCCTCTTTCTTTGGGGTTTTCAGTGGAAGTCTTGGTTGTTTTGTCTTTGGGTTGGGGAGGTCACACTTAATATTGCAACTAAGCTCATTCATGTTTCTGGGATTTTGGTGCATGGCACATCAACCATCGGATTCTACATCTTGTGTTAGTAATCTTTGAAAGTTTGGAACTCTGGTACGATTTAGTTTAGATGCGGAGGAGTAAAAGCTCTTCTTCTTTTATTGGTTTAAACATGCGAACGTACAGAGCCTGGAAATGGGATACGCCGGTTTCCAGGCAAAGACGCATCTTGCAGTCTCAGTCGTTTGGTGTTGACACCGTCTTGGTACATAGATTTTCTGTACTATCCTCTACTTGTTGGCCTATTACTTCCAGTAAACAAATTGCTATGTTTTGTGTATTCTAGGTAGATTCCATGAAATGAGACTTTGACGACCTTAAATTTGCAGGAAATGTCTCTAAGCTATCTGATGTTTCAACATTACATGACCATAGACCTGTGCTGTTACCAATGCATTATATTTTAGTATATATGCCTACGTTTTGTCCCGAGGGATTTTACAGTCACGACTTGAGCATTGCGAAATTTATTATTGCGAGTCTAACAACCATCATCAACCAAGAATCATTGAAAAGTTCTCTTCTGGTTGCAGATGAGCGAAGAAACTAACGGAAATGAAGGTGAGGAAAAACGTGCAACACCAAAATTGAATGAGAGGATCCTTTCATCTTTGTCAAGAAGAACTGTTGCTGCACATCCTTGGCATGATCTTGAGCTTGGTACCATCTTCGCACCAAATCATCAACTTGTTCTGCTTTTTCTTTAGTTTGTTTGCGGATAGTAAATACTCAGGATGCAAAATTGATCTTTCGCAGGACCTGGAGCACCTAGTGTTTTCAACGTTGTATGTTTCGCTTCCAACCTTTTCTTATTGAATTTGAACAATACAAATGCAGAGCATAGTTTTAACAAACTGATTAGATCAAGCAACAATTGATTGATATAATAATTATATCGCAGGTGGTTGAGATAACCAAAGGTAGCAAAGTTAAATACGAACTTGACAAGAAGACAGGATTGATCAAGGTATTGGTTATTTCACATCTTCCAGGTTCCAACTTTATAGTCATCTACTTTTTTTTTAAATTTTTATACCCTCCTTCTCTTTGCACTTTCCTTTCTTAGGTTGATCGCATTTTATACTCATCGGTCGTATATCCTCATAATTACGGCTTCATCCCACGTACATTGTGTGAAGACAATGATCCCTTGGATGTTTTAGTGCTTATGCAGGTAAATATATTCAGAGTTCATAGTAATTCCCAAGATAATGCACTTCTGCAAAATGTCTGGGCTTGAATTTGACATTTTTATCTAGGAGCCAGTCCTTCCAGGTTGTTTTCTCCGTGCCAGGGCCATTGGACTCATGCCCATGATTGATCAGGTATTATCCTCTGGGTCGGACGAACTAAACACATGATTCTGAAGAGTGTATTGCCTGTTGAACTCTGTGCATTGCTTGCTTTATCATTTCATTTCAGGGAGAGAAAGATGATAAAATCATTGCTGTATGCGCTGATGACCCAGAATACAAGCACTACACTGACATCAAACAATTGGCACCTCATCGCCTTTCTGAGATCCGTCGTTTCTTTGAGGACTGTATCCCTCACTCGCCGTTCCATGATTAACACTTTTCTTGTTCGCTTGAATCTTGTTTAGCATTCTGGTTTCCTTAATATTTCTGAACAGACAAGAAGAACGAGAACAAGGAAGTTGCGGTCAACGAATTTTTGCCTTCAGAGACGGCTTGTGAAGCCATTCAATACTCAATGTATGTTTTCTTTTCACTTCATCTTCGAAACGTCTTCTTTTCCCAAATACAATTTAGTCCAATGCAGTACCAGTCAATTCTGAGCTACTTTTCAGGGACCTGTATGCTGAGTACATTCTTCACACCCTGAGGCGGTAGAGAAAGGCTATGGTTCCCAGGGTTTCTTCCCAAGGGAATTTCAGTAATTCTAAATAAGCGATTCTGACAAAGTTTCAATATATCTTGAATTCAATTTTCATGTGAAATCACAGTGATATTATGTCATGTTCAAATATTTACAAGATTGAGAAGGTGCAAAGTTGCAAGTATTTTTCATGTGTAAGGTGCAATTATACGCGGAGGCTGTCAAAGTGTAACCCTTCAAAATCCTTGCACCAGTGATTTTCGTTTTTCTTGATTCAGAAATATGGCTTTTAAAAATATAACATCCTTTCTATAATTATAATTATTTAATTTCTTTACTAAAGATTCTAGAATAGGTATTTTATTACATTTCTATCTAATTATTTCAATATATTGATAATACATTTTGTTTGATAAAATTACTACAACCTCAACAACAATAATAACAAAAGAATTAAAATGTAAGAAACTGAATTAACACACATGCAATTTACGTGGAAAACTCCTCTTAACTAGGAGAAAAATTACGGTCCAAACTTCTATGGACTAAAATTAATCCACTATAATAATCAAGAGTACAATTGGCAACTAACAACAATAGTATCAATGACAAGTATAATTATTTCAAGGTTTTAGTACAAATTGAAAAACCTAATCAATTTAATACTATCTACAAATTTAAGAGATATTAACATCGAATACCTGTCGATGATGATCCACTTCTTCTTGATTATCTCATCAAACAATTGACGTCCCGCATGCCAAAATAATATAGTAGGCCTCTCTTTCTCTTCTTCTCTATTCTGGTTTTTACGGCAACCTCTTTCTAGCAAAAACGGGTTAAGCCTATTTATCTCATCATAAATTAGCTTCTCCAATCACTACAAGAAAACAGTATAATTTGCGACGTTTAAAAAATGTCACAAAATTTCAAAAAATGTCATAGAATACAATTTGCGACGTTTTAAAAATGTCACAAAAAACGTCGCCAAATGTAGTGTAAGCAAAAGGTTTTACACGGACATTTTGTGATGTTTTTAAAAACGTCACCGAAAAATTAGTCTTTTCTTGATATTTTTAGAAACGTCACAGAAAGTTACATTTTGCGACATTTTAAAAAATGTCACGGAAAGTCACATTTTATGACGTTTTTAGAAACGTCACATAAAGTCAATTTCACGATGTTTTTGGAAACATCGCAGAAAGTCATATTCTATGACGTTTTTAGGGTGTCGCGAAATGTTGCTTTCTGTGACGTTTATACAAAAACATCACAGACAATATTTTTTAATTATTTTTTCCATTTTTTAAAAATAATTTTAATTCTTTAATTTAATAATTATTTTTTACAATGCAAAATTTTTAAATCTTATTTGTTTAATAACTATTCCATATTATTTATTAATTTTATTTATTTAATAATTCTTCAATTTTTTAGTATATCATTAATTTTAATAATTATTCATGTATCACAAGAATTTCATACTTGTAGATAATATATTATTTAATTGCAATTCGCAAACATGTCATAATATACCAATTAATATCAAAAGTACGTCATAAGTGTATAATAAATAGTCATAAGTATATACTATATCAATATGAGTACATATATCTAACCTAAACGAATATTATGTGTAGAACATAAAAGTTCTAAGAGCTCTTTTTATTGTTCAAATTCAATTCTTTATTGTTCGACTTCGGTAGTTAGTCGATCCTGCATTTTTTCAACTTTTTTATTCAATTCATCGACTTAAGACTATAACTTCTGATTAACCTTCTTTGACTCATCTAGTTTGTCTCGAAGTCTCTTTCTGATCAAAGTCTTTCCTTGTGGTCGAGGCTCAACTCCCATGCCAACAATGTAATCTGATCTAGTGTCTAAGACTTTGTCGCACACTTCATCCTCTGTCATCGGATGACCTTGTTCTACTGAATCTGCCAATTCTTTACACATTAATTCCTGAAAAATTAAGAATTAATTAGACACATAGTCTTATTTAAGAAAAAATTGTAAATGAACTATATACTCACCCATTTTTCTCTGCATTCGATAATTGTTCATTGACATTTACTTTCATCATAATGAATGTGATACCGTTTCTTCATCTAGTCATACTCTTCTCCATCTTTGTCACTCTGTTGCTTAAAAATATATTACTATTAATATTTATTATAAATTTTGAAATGTCAATCAAAGTAAAATATAATTAAAAAGATAATAACTCATAATCTCATGCCGTATCGCTACAAAGGCCTTGGAGCCGGAGTTTGGTCGACATTTGACCTAACTCTTAGCCAAGTTGACTTTTTGACTTTTTCCTAATTGTAAACGTAACAAAATCTATTAGAAGATTTATAAATCATAATTGATAAATATTAAAATATAATCACTTGTCAATAAAGTTATGAAATTAAGTTTTGTGATCAAACCAAGTAACCTTTGTATTGCTCCCAATATTCGCATAAATCCATCCACTCTACCACTGTCACGTTATGTGGCTTAACATCCTTTCCATGCTTGGTATAATGCTTTTTAAAAATGAAATCTTTGATCCTTAGACCTTAAAGAAAGAAACTTCTTTACAGCAGCATGTACTTTGTTGTCTGTCCTCATCCCTTGACTTCCAACTTTTGCTGCAAAAAAATATAAATTGTTGGTCAAAGATTTAGGCATATGGAAAACACATAAAAATTAGATAGTTTTATAATCTTACGTCTATTATCAAATGCAATGTCTAACTCCTCATTAGTTATTTTTTTCCATTTTGTTCTTACAGATAAGGAAATTCGGGATATCACACCAATCTCACTTGATAATTTGGCAGACTGTATGGAGTTGGTTGATCGTCCTTCAGTGGGGGAGATCTCTATCTCCAATCTCTTACCTATCGTCTTATTAATCTTTGCCAATCCATGTCCTTTCGTGGCACTCCTTGTCTTTTTCGGATCAGTTGTGGATCCTAAAATATAGCAAATAAATATTTTACAATAAGCATATAACATACTCTTAATTGGTTAGATAAACCAAATTATTAAACTTATATATTTCACCAATGTGATGTAAAAGATCATACTTGCAGTGCTTGTAGAGGTAACACTAATACTAAGAAGAATAGTGTCATTTTGGTGACTGATTATAAGAAGTTGGAGGCATCTCTTGAGAAGTTGATGGAGAACTAATATTGCGTCGCATATTCAAAACTTGTAGATACTTCTCTCTAAGATGAGTAATAGGTGCAGATGTGACATCTCTTGGTGTTGGAGTAGGCTCACAAGGTACAGGTATGTGATCTTTTGGCTGTGTAGGAGCAGATGACTCATCAACTACAATTCCAATAAGCTAACGGTACCGCGACTGCAGTTGTGTCGATATTAAGTTGCTTGGTACAGTCTTATCCTTTTTCTTGGGTAAATCAGGTCCCATGTGAATCACCTGCATTCATTTCGAAATTATATTTCATTGATACTATTAATTGATTAAGTAATATTCACAAACCATATTTAAAGAAAACAACATAGTCTACAACTAAAAAAAGACCTAGTAAATCAATGTAAAAGGGAAAAGATCAAAAAATTATACAGTCTACAATATAAGTACCTAATAGTAAGATGGGGTTATGAAATAAGGTTTTAAGGACCAACAAGAGATGGTGTGTCCTGCCTAATCTTACTTGACAATAACTTTATATATATTCAAGTAAACATTCATATGATTACACAATAAATGGATGAATTATTACAAATAGTTAGAAATGGACATCATAATTCCCATAATCAATGAACAACCCTTTCTTTTAACATAATAATTCAGGTAAACTTTAAATTGCTAGGAGTCCAAAACTACTAATATTGTTATAAGACAAATATACTAATAAAAATTAGACACCATCAAATTCCTTAAATTGTCAAAAACATTCATCTGAGACCTTATATAACAATTCATGCAACGTACACAAGGGCGTGAAAATTCACAATCTTTGCCCTTTTTTTAGCCACAAAATTCGTAAACATTCTCACTCCATCAATGTATTCACGAGAAACCCAAATACTGTTCATCCAACTCTTATTCATAGAGCAAAAAATATCTATTAATTAAATATAAGAATAAGAATATTATGTTATGTTAGTGGAAAATCAATAATGACTCTTACTTGTAAGCTTAATGAGGTAGTTTGACACTTTTCATCAAAGGTCTCAATAAATAGAAACATACAATCACCTAATACACAATTGCTCTGTAATTCATACATCAACTCTTGGCAATTTATTTACTATATTATTTATCTAATACTTTAATGGAATTACATAAAGCAAAATATGACATTTCATAGAGCAAATTCAATAGCTGTAGTATGAATGCGAACAAAGCAATTAACAATCCAGGAACTTGATACTTATAAGTTAGCATACCTGCTTCTTGTTTTCCAATGACTCCTCCAATTATCTCCTCCTCACACTTGGAAATTGATACAAATGTCATTAAAATTGTCATTTAAACGAAAAGATCTTAGGTTTAAGGGTAAATCTAACATCACTTTAAGACAATTATAACCTACTGTAAGTGAAGAAGAGCGAAAATTAGGACTAGTAACTACCAAGTTCACAAACTAAATAATTGATATGGTGTATCATTGTATTTCAACCTTTGATGAATGATTTGGTGTATTTTGTAACCAAATCATATATTTGCTACTTAAACTAATTGAACATTATTACTTTGCTTAGAGGTTGTATATATATAATAAATTCATGAGAAGTATCTATGTATGATAGATCATATATGCAAGGATAAATGATGTTTCTGGATCCAGTGGTGTATTGGCTATCTAACTAATGTATTTTTTTTTTACCAAATTATAAGTTTTAACATATTACATTTAACTATACTTGTCTTTTAATAGCAAAACAATGTTGAATAAAATTTAGCACAAAATTATATATCTCTGTTCAATAATAAAAATTAAAAAGTAGCAAAACATATTACTATCTCTCTTTAATGTTCTTAATGAAGCATTTAACCCACAAAAGTAATCCACTTTATTAAGGTAGAACATGATAGATTTAATTGATATATTTTTTGGATAAGAACTTTATAATTGTATTATTCTTGTTCCACTAGGAAAATCTCTTGTCAAAACCCTTCTAAATGACCCTAAAAGTTTATAAAATTGTCTCATTTGATAGAAAAACAAATTTGTCCTTCCAATCATTTAACCTTTTAGGAATTATCAACAATTGAGACACAATCCTCATGTTGAAATTATTCCTCCTAAGCCTGTATTAGTGCATGAATTTGAGCGATTAAAAGGAATGATAAATCCATCTAGCAAGCTCTAGGCATACAAATATAATGCTCGAGCTTAGATTAGTATCATTGAGCATTGGACGAATATTAGGGTGAAGGAGTCAAAGCCTATGCTAAAAAGAATCATTGTAAAACCCACCTTGCCAAGCTTGGGGTAATAAATGTTTTCGTTGCCATTTAGATACATTGTGAATGATTTCTAAGATTGAAGGCTATGTCTATTAAACATGGTTTTTCAGTTTTCATGGATATACACTTTCTTTTTACCAATCTAAGTTTTCTCTTCAAGTGATGAAATTTCATAAACAAGAACGGGCAGTTCACATGGGAACAGACATAGAAGAAGAGTACACCCTTCTTTTGTCACCTTCAATCTTCCTATTTCTTCAATTGTATAAGCAAGGAAGAGTAATCCACCAATCTTTCCAATTTCTTGCATCATAGGAAAGGAAGTGTTGTGGTTAGAATGTTTCACTATAAGAAAAGTTGAATCAATATACCTTTTAGCGTCCTCCCCTATATGTAGCCTCTATAAACAAAAAGATGAGTCCCTAAGATATCTTTTCTTCAAATGTGAGTACTTTATTTTTACATTTAGCTACTTCCAATGTCTATGCAATTATAGAACACTTAGTTATGCATATTAGGAAACCTTCACTAGCCTAAGTCTAAAGAATGGACTCTCAAATGTTATCAAATCTTTGAACATTATAGCATTTGGTAGCTCCCCAAATAATATACAAAAAGAAAGGAATGCTAAACATTTCCAAGGAAAAGAAAAACAAAGGACCATGTATTATGTGATAATATGTAGGTTATCAAGGAGCAACTTATGGCCAACCAAATTCATGTACAATGTAGCTCACATTTGGCAACAAGATAGAATCTATGAGAAAAGAACGAAAACCTTACACAAGGGATAGGAAGCATATTATACTATATTCACAACCTTTGGCTCACATAGTCAGATGTATTAGGGGTTTTATTAGCCCCTTTGCTTATTCCTAGAAGGATGTACCTTATGTCTTAATGCTCTTGTATTGTAATTTTATTTATCATTTAATTTCCAAAAATATAAAACCCAGTTAGATTACTATTTATTTCTTATATAAAATAATTATAAATAAAATAAGAAATTAATAATTTTATTTATTCATTTTATTACATAATAAAATAAAAAAACAATGAAAGACTTAAATTACTATCATATTAAACTAATTTTTATATTATTATTTATTGATAAAATATGATAATTTAATATACTATTAATTATTAATAAGATGAATTTATTTTATAGATTAAATATTTATATATACCTTTGACATAAGTAATTAGATATTAATAAATTAATTAAATTGTTATAAGTTACATGTTTTTAGAGAGGGTAAGGATTTTGATACCAATGGGGACAACTAGGCCGATTCATTTTCTATAATTTCATATCCTAACAAATGGATTCATGTTTACTTCTTAAAATGTAGGAGTTTTGGGAGGTAAAATGTATCTCTACTACTTCTTAGTTCATGGCCTAACTAAACAACCTCAAGAAACATTTTATAAAGACATCACTTGTAGAATAAGGAATGACAAGTCTGCTTATTTATGGTTAGACAACTAGAGTAAGATAAGCCCTCTTAATAGAACAAATATGATGTCAAGTCTCCTCTATATTTTCGCTACTCTCTCTAAGGTAGAATGTTGGACCCCGAACTTTTCTTAGAAGACTAGAACTAATAAATGAGAAATGTGGAGAGGTTCATATTTTTGCTTTG
>JANSVA010000009.1:27448193-27459394 GCA_025504915.1 Erythroxylum reticulatum | reverse complement strand
ATGTAACTTTTGTATTTTGAGATTTCGGATTATGTTGTAATGTGGCTTGAAAGGCCATTATAGCTTTGTAAAACCCTCTGTTTTGAGGGTATTGAAATGTGAATGATGAAAATTAGTTATAAGTGATGTATTAAAGAGTATGATAAAGTAAAAATTTGAGAATCTTACGATATGCCACAAGAGTTGGATTTCGCATTCAAAAATAGGGTCCAACATATTTGGTATTAGAGCAAGAGTTAGGCTTCGCAAGTGAAATCTAACATTAAAGTAATAAGTTTGTTTTAATGTTTGATTGTCATGGGCACGCCACCCTTGTGGGATGATGCCTAATAAGGGTTCATGGAAATAAACCTATAGGAAAAAAAAAATAGCTCAGGTTTCATGCTTTCGATGATAGTTAAGGAGACATCATTGGTTTAGCACATACCTCACATTGTCGTTCATACCATCATTGAGCTTCATCCATACGATCCCCATACTTTAGACCTTCAATTTTTGATTACCCACTATGTTGATGTGACCATACTCCCCATCTTGGAGCAAAGTATCAAACAAGGCTTAATCTCTACAAACATGAGTTGACAAGGCTGAGTTTAATACCCATCTCTCTTAGCCCTTCTTCATCTCACCATAAGTAGCCAATAACAAATCATCATCACCATCACTTATTACCACATTAGCGAAATCATCATCATCATCTATTTTAGTCTTGCCTTTCTTCTTTTACATCAAATGGAGACTCTTCAAGTCCTGTATCATCTTTGGACATCGGCTTTGGATGTGGCCCTTCTCTTTACAATAGTAACACTCTACGTTACTAAAGTCTTTCGCACATGATTTCGATCTACTCCTTAAGTCATCTCCCCTTCTCTCTTGATTCCCTCCACTCTTAAACTCCCTCACAACTAGTGCTCGATCACCATCACTTGGAGAACTTCCATCAACATGTGTCATCATTCTTTCGTTCTCCCTCAATACTATCACAGCTTCATCTAGTGTAATCTTCTCTCTACCAAGAAGCAACATCATGATAATGGGTCGGTAGGACTTGGGTAGTGAAGCCAACAACAAGAGAGTTTGTTCTTGATCGATGATCTTCTCATCCACATTCTTCAATTAGGTCACTAGTTGGTTAAACAAATTAATGTGGTCCTATATTTATACCCTCCTCCATCCTAAATTGGTACAACTCTCATCTCAAGCACGAGATGTTAGTCAATGATTTGACAGCATATACACTTTGGAGCTTATCCATCAAAGCTTTTGGATCCGTCTCACTTAAGTAGCTGTACTTGATCTCTAGAGCTATAGCCAACCGAATCGTACTAACCACCTTTTTCTTCATTGACGCCCACTTGACATCATTTAAACTCGTCGACTTGCTCGCTTACAAAGTCGCATCTAAATCTTTTTGTACCAAAAGGTCCTCAATAGTACTCTTCCACACTCAAAAGTTTATTTTCCTATCAAACAAAGGAACATGAAATTTAGAAGCGATGTTTTCAGCCATTCTCTTCTCACACTAACTCCTCCCTAAATCAAACAAGCAGTAATATTCCCAACATAAGGACCCTCCAACCACAACCCTGATGCCACTTATTAGGGAAAATTACTACAACCTTAACAACAATACTAGCAAGAGAAATAAATGCAAGAAACTAAATTAACGCACACACTATTTACTTGGAAAATCCCTCTCAACTAGGAAAAAATACAATCCGATTTTTTACAAACTAAAATCAATTCACTATAATAATCAAGAGCACTATTAGCAAACAAAAAAAATAGTCTCAACGACAAGTACAATTATCTCTAGGTTTTAGTATAAATTGAAAAACCTAATCAATTTAGTACTCTCTACAAACCTAAGAGTTAGTAACACCGAATATCTGTCGATGATGATCCGCTTCCTCTTGACTATCTTACCAAACAACTGTCATCCTATACGTCAAAACAATAGAGTAGACCTCTTTTTTTCTCCTCATCTATTCTGGTTTTTACAACAACCCCTTTTGTAGCAAAAAAGAGTAAAGCCTATCTATCTCATCATAAATTGGCTTATCCAATAAGCTATCATAACCTACCATCTATAGGTCAACCAAAGAACTTTTTACTAAGTGAGTCACCACCTGTAAGTAAAACAAAGTTTACCCATGCAAAACTCACATAGCTAGTATTTGAGATTTGGGGAGATACCTAATAAATTTTATGTGCACTAATATATAATAATTTATAATAAATTAATTTGACACACTATTACAAAAATTTTATTTTGAAAGTTTCTAATTTCATAAATTTGTTATGAAATTTGTGACACATCGGCACGAAGAATTGGGCTATCCATTGGGCTGGTCAAAATGAGAGGCTCAACACATGTAAGAGTCAAGTTTCGAACAATTTACTGGTCCTAAACAAAAACGAAAAAGCAAGTTTCGAACCAAAAACAAAAAGAGTCTAATCTTCTTCATTGCGATATGTTTGATTCTAGTGAATCATGCAACAACTTTTGTCTCTTCGAATGTATTGGAATGAAAGGGCCAAGTTATTTCCTTTTTCAGTTTATAAAATGCTTGGAACCACACACATATACATGCACATGACACATAGTACTTGTGAGAGGGACCCATTGCGGGTCCTGTTTAGGGAAGAAGGTGATGATATGACCACATTAGAAATAAGTTTCCCATTTCCTTTTCCGCCATCGAGTTCAAAAGGAATTTGACGTTCTAATAGTTAAAGCACGACTTGACGTTGGGGTCGACACCACACCATTTTTGGTTTATAGTTATACTTCTTCCTACGTACGTCTACTTGAATGTGAACGCTGAACACAACGCAATCTCTTGTCATTAGGACTCTCTCTGTCTCGCTCTCTTTCACACACACACACGTGAAATTATTATTATTACTGTCCAAGCATCTTACAACTCTGACTTTCTCTCTCTAGCCCCATGCATATATAACAAGGTTCCAAAGTGCATGTTGGTCATGCTTTGATCACACAAATACTTAGAATAAAGATCAATTATCAGGTGGTCGGGGCCGTCCATTCAGTTCTCTCGCTCATATACACACAACACAAGTTTCACTTTCATTACCTAGCTAGCATTTGCCCCACACTCTCACTATCAAACATTTAAAAGCATGATAAGGTATATATCTCACACACATGCGCCCTAGTTATAAAGAATCTCAAATTTTTCATGGAGGGATCTTAGCTAGCTAGGTTAAAAGAATCTTATGATGGAATAATTTTTCATTTAATGACAAGGACTATCTAGTAGTATAGGTATTGATTTAATGATTTCATAGGTATATATATATATATATATGAGAAGGTTGTTTAGATATATTTCATGGTATTTGATTGGATTTGGATTCCAAGTCGTCTACCTATAACACCATCTCTTTAGAATTTTTGCGTACTACAAGAGGTCATTTGTCAGTTCTGTATTTGTTGATGGATGATAAGAGAAATGGAGTGACACAGATAATCAGAAATAAAGGATTTGATCCCTTATACAGAATTTTATTGGCTAGAAAAAAGAGAGAGGAAGATGAAGAAGAGGAAGAGGAGGTGTATATATAGTGTTTAGATATATATTTTTCTTTATTAATAGATTTGAGATTTAACATATTGACAAAGGTGAACAATTTTGTTGGTAATTCTTTTATTGCATTAAATATTAAATAATTACTAGTAATTACCTCCGTTAAATTGATCTTGTGGATCCATTACCTCACCTAATCCCTCTGTAGGAGATGGGGGTGGACTTGTTAGGGACGATAGTTCATATATATGGTCATACAAATTTATATTAGGGCATGTAGCCTATGCTTTTATCGTTAAGAAATGGTGAGGGTTCCACCATGTACTGCAAGAAGAGTTTAAGTGGACCACCATCATCTGGCAGTATAGTTGTCATTAGATCTTGCGCAATAAGTTAGCCATGAAAGGAACATCACAAGAGCCAGAGGTAGGCTATGTAAAGGGCATCTTATTTTGTCCACCATTATCACTTTTTGTTGCCAAATATACATGACTTGCAATTAGGATGAGACTTAGCTATCATGTTTAGGTTCTTCCAAGGTAAGGGTTCTTGGACAGTTAGGTGTTTAGGTCGTAAGTTCGAAGGCAGAGCTTAAATAGTTAGAAAGGTGATAGCTCAAAACAAAAATCTTGTTATGAAGTTCTCTGTTATTGTATGTGTTGATCACAAGGAAATATGAAATTGGTGTGAATTTTGAGTAAATTCAAGAACTTTAATCTTTCAAAAAAGAGAAAATTTCTCACCAAGACAAGGCAAAGTTTTACTTTTTTTTTTAAATTTTGTGCAGAAGAGGCATAAACTCAGTTGGCTAATTAGCAAATAAGGAATAAATTAGCAACAACAAAAAAAAAAAAGGCTAAGAATGATCAATTTTGTATTCCAACTTTTCAGAAATATCATGTTTCTATATTTGAATTCATATCTAAATTGGTGAATATGGTACTATGCTTTATAAAATTATACAAGTTAGGATAAAGTTAATTACTATGAAAGTGGGTTTAGCTTTAGACGTAGGGTGCAGATGGATCATGCATCCAGACCCAAAGGAAGCATTCAATCAACACACGAAATCGGATATCTTTTTTACTTTTCTGATGAAAAATATACATCGAATTATGATTTTAATTATGGCGAAAATCTTAAAAGTTAGGAATGAGCAGTGATTAGGTTCGTAGGTATAGGCTGATTTGGGAAGCACTAGGTGTAAAATGGAAAAGCATAACAATTAGTAATGATAGGAAACCCTTTATTGCTAAACGTTTATTAAAGAGAGGGTGACACAAAAAGGGAAGACAAAAAAGTGGAAGTTCATAAAAAGAATGGATAGCGAATGCCAGCCAAAGATGGAGAAGAATCGAAGAAAGAAGAACACAACCATACAAGTTTTGGTTGTTTGATTAGAGAAACTTCCCCCAATTGTTTGCTGTACCTTTAGGCTTGTGAAGCCCCAATGGCTAAACAACAGAGCAAGGTTATACTCCTGCCACTCTCATCTCATCGTATAAACAAACAAATATATTTTTTGTGATTTTAATCTTTTTTAGTATTTTTATTTTAGAAATAACAAGGCATGATATTAAAATTTTTTAATTTGTTATCTAAGTTTTTTAAAAATCATTATTAGAATCAAATTTATGTTAAGAGTAATTTAATAAACACTTAACAAAATGTGTTTTGTTAATTCTTACTATTTTAAATAATTAATAAAAAAAATTAATTAAACGAGTAAAATCACATGAAATATTCCACAAATTTATTAACTCACGAACATGTAAAATGGAATTCATGACTTAATGTAAAGTTTATAAACTACATTTTAGTTACTCAAGATTTCAAGACAGGCATGAATTGGTGGCTTCAGCTTTAAGCCTCCAGTTTTAACCTTATCTTTAAACGTATAAAGTAAAGGACGATGAGGAAGCAATTTGGAGTTCGTGGATTGTTGGATATAAATTGAAGAGCAAGTAATAGTGATTACGCCTTGGCAGAGTGTGGGATGGTACTTTGTGTGCTACGGTAATTAATAAATACTAAATAGTATAAAAAAAGCTACAAAAGAAACAGATGTATATGGCCTGAATGAATGAAATATGGTACCACAAAACATGAATAAATGAGGGGACTAGCTAGTAGCTTCGGGCTATGTGTAACCTAATGAAGAGAGGGAAAGCGACATAACAGCCAGAGAGGCTCAACGGTTTCTCAGAGGTGGGCAGGAGGTGGGGTTTTAGACTACTAGTGTGGGGTTAGGTGATGTAGTAGAAGCATTGGAGTCGGAGGTTTGTGGTGGTGACCGGTGGTTTTTTGTGAACTGTAATACTATTCTGATACTCTCTGCTATATTATATATATTAGCTGCCATAGTAGCCCCACTTTTGTTGTTGTGCCGTGGCTGTGCCCATAAAGGCATTATATGGGTATCCTCATTCCTCATCCCTTCCCTTCGCCCCCCATTCAAGCCCCTTTTCAGGTACCTGGTTGATTTTGCACGTGTCCACTTCCCCTCACACGTGGGTCCACTTTCCAATTTGCAGTACTATATTTACATATTTTGCAATAAATAAAATGAATCAAATTGAATTCTTAACACACACACTAGGCACCTGTAGGCCTCGTATGTGTTTTGTCTACCGATCTAAGCCCTTTGGTCCTGGACTCTGGGGCATGACAGTTGTTACCATTATCATCCTCATGAAACGGATGCCACTACTTGATGGAGACACATCGTTGATGCTTCCATGGTTAGTAATCAAGCATTACATTTCATTAAACACACGCTCGTATGGTGTTAAGCGTCTATGTAACACTTTCCAAACTCATTTTAACTCTATTTTAATCCATATTGAATTACTTGCTTTACATATTTATGATGGTAATTAATAGTATATATGAGATTAAATTTTATTTTCACAAAATTTTAAAATGTGATAAAGTTCATATAATAATCGAGAATTCGTAAATTTTATTTTTAAATATGTATAATAAAATGTAAGAATATTTAGTAGTTTGTAATAATTATATATTTTAAATAAATTAAAAATTAAAATTAAAATGATAAATGTAATCTAAATAATTCATAGTGGAATCTGTCTGATGAAACAATACATTGTTTGACGAGAGAAAATGGGATAATTCATTCGAGTTTTAATGGAGTGATAAAAGAAAACGAGATATCCTTCAACATGGTCGGATCGTATGTCGATCAACTGTTACAGTAATGTGTGATTGGTTTGCGTCTATCTACCTGTACGTAGGGTGTGGTCCTTACTCTTATAGCTTAAGTAGCCATACTGTATTGACGTATACATAACAGTTTATCTTACGCCTCTAAACATTAACAGTACAAAAATACCATATGAAACCCAATTTAACTTAAATAATATAGCTATAAAAGGTCGAGCATGAGAACCTTTCTTCTGAATAAATGATGAAAGAGGTCCCCTAGCAACCCCAGTAGGGTTTTTGAGAGGCTTTATCTCTGGGTCTAAAAGGGTAGCAATCACACCCTCACAACTCATACATATATACATACATACACAAACGTATATGTATATATATCTTCAGAGGCACACCCATTCTCCGGAGTTTGACGTTAACTCATGCTATGTCCTCGGAAATTCTTAGTAACTGTTACCAACTGCTTGTGTATAGCCCATAATTACCATATTTATTAATCTGAGTTGTTAAGTTGCTGTACCATAGTCACATTTTCACATGGTTAGCAAGTATAAAGTGATACAGAAGGTTATATTAAAGAAACAGTACTTTGTTGAGCTGGCTTTGCAGTTTTGGCATTCTACCAATTCCATTTCTTGTGATCTATCTCGTGAAGCCCTTTCTCATTCTCCCCTTATCCTTCAACCGAATGGTACGTTCTCTTTACAATTTTGCTTCTGTTTTAGTTCTGTGTCAGCATTTCGCATGAATCTGTAGCTAAAAAACAAGCAATGACCAGATACGCAAGCGACCAAACCTCTCAGGGTGTCATTGGTACGATTGCTTTTGTAATTGACAGGGGGAAAAAAGAAAAAGAAGATAAAAGAAAATAGTGTTTAAATATGTTCTGATTTACAATTTTCCACGTTCACGAGAATTAGCGCAATAAGAATATGGTTCTATTTTAATGTACCGATTATATTTATCCTACGCCTTTTATATGCTTCATGTGGGTTTAATTAGTGGCAAGTGGACTACGATATGAATATTAATATGCTCATTTTTGGGTATAATTTCAGCTGAAAAATAGTATTGATGTATGTTAGTAAATAAATTAAGGACTTCTGTCAACATCGTAAGTTCTTCGACGATTGGTATTTTCTCGTAGGCTTCCTAAGCTTAGGATCTTGCTATGAAGGTTCATGTTGTCGTATGTGCGTAATAAAATATATGACCTTAGAAAAAAAACAAAAAGGGGACTATCTGAAGGATAAGTGGTAATTAAATCCAGCAACGAAAACGACAGGATTGACACTTTTTAAGTTACGGCGGATGTGAATTTTTAAACTTAGACTAAATATATTGATAAATTATGGACTTTTCTAAATTTGCATATCAACAAAAATTATACTAGGTGTAGTGTAGGTGATGTTGTTTTAATGTCCCACTCACTGTGTATAATACATATTCGGATTCACATATATTATTGATACCACCTACACTATGTATGTATATATAATTTTATATAAAAGGTGAATATCACAATCTTACATTAAAAGAGATAAAAATTCTAGTAATTCTAATTTTACTAATTGCCAATAAGAGCTAGTTAATATTAAATTTATTTCTTATTTGACTTTACACAAAAAAAGAAGAAAATATTTTAAATTGAAATTGATTTTTGATAAGCATATATACCACTCAATTTAGTGTTTATTTTTTAAGCACACCCAAAATCTCAATTTGTTGGTCCTATCAATTAACAGTGGAAGCATTGAGAAGATTTTACATGGTACATTTATAATTCTCATTATAACCATATATATTATAATTAATGTGACAGATCTATTTATTGATTTTGTAGCATCTACTAAGAATTAACTCAATCTTCAAACTATCATTTCTCGCTTTAAATTTTGTTTCACATACTTACTGCTTATCCAACATGGCTTGACTTTAGTAATAATATATCAGTGGATATATATGTGATTGTGTTTGGTTAATTTTGAAGGAAGAAAAAGGATTGCTATTAGGAATTGAACAATGGAACCCTCTTTTTCGATCTACACTAAGTCCTCGTGCGTTTATTTTCACCGACCCATCATCCTTTTCTCTTTTCTCCCAAAAAAATGTGTTATCCTAATGGAAAAGCAACGTTATTAAATCTCCTTTGGATCACGTCTCAGTTTATAGTACTAGCATCATAGATTTTTGGACCCCACTAATAAAAGTCCCGTAGCAAATGCTTCAAAAGGAATCAGAAGTTCACAAAAGGTGAAGCGAGATTCCCTACGGAGCAGCTCTTTCCTATGCCTTCATACATACATCTTCAGAACCAGAAGAGATAATAATAAAACTACTTGCAGAAAATATGCAACTCTGTTAGAATTCCTTGGTTATTTTAGACATAAACGAAACCCTTTTTATTTCATTTTCAAGGCAAGGTAAAGCTTAATTAATATTAAGTTTCAAATTTAGGCTGCTCAGTTTTCTGTAATTTCTTAATTATTACAGTTCCTTCCTTCCATACTCATTCATTAGAAAATCTTCAAAATGCAGCTGGTCAAATACAATCTCCTATCTAGATTATGATTCATCAAACTTTCTCATTGTCATTATCCATCAGTACAACAGAACAATATGGCGCCTGAGGGTTCTGTCAAAATTCATAAAGTGGGGATGAAACAGGACCACCTCGTCAACCAATACGCTTCTCCACCTACCGGTGACTAGTCTTATATTTATCATGTACAACAAATTTAAATACGAAGAAACATAATTAATCATGTGCTCAGTCTACTTTATATCAAAATTCAATTCACCTTTTAGACGCTTATGTGATATATGCAACTCATACGGGTTCGCACTTACCGGGGGGATATCAGGCCAGTTGTTTATTACCTAATTTTGTACATTGTTTGAAGACAAGGGCTTAATGGTTTTCCTATGCAAAAAAAAAAAAAAAAAGAAGGACTTTAACAAGGTCTTTGTACTTTGCAATTTATAAAAAGACTTAAGAAGTTGGATTAAACTATGTTATCCGAGATACAACAGCCTTAATCGTTTTCCAAGACCATAAAAATTAAATTATTTACATTCTTGTTTGATGTGGGGCAACTTTCTAGTTTTAAGCCGATCGAGGGCTAATTAATTACAATAGTGTTTTATAAAGCATCTGCCCCTAAACAATTGTACGTTTACCTTCAACTTGTACTCGATAAATTAAGAAAATACTTCATATACACGTTTCCATAGTTAGAAAACTTGGAATTATCTGAAACATGCATAAAATACAAGATACTTGAGTAATCGCCTTAGAAATTTTGGCACGACTTATTCAACCACATGTTCCATCCATTTCAATCCCCGAAACCAAGAAAAATTTTCCTTCTTTCTTTCTTTCTTTTTAAATTTGTATCAGAGTGTAGTTTTCCATTCCAACATCAACAACTCAAGTCAACTGTATACAACTATATATACAATGGATTGCAATTGTATGCTCTAGTTGCGTATATTGGTAAAGCGTTTATTTTCTTCTGATTGGCCTTTCCATGGTCACGACTCATGTCATTTACTTTGTCGCTCTCGAGGAAGAGAACCCAATCACTAGCTTTTGCTGAATTGAAGGAGGATAAGCAACTAATCAAGCATATCTAATTACCCTTTTAAGGTCATAGTTTGTTGCTTGCTTGTGGAGACTCCTTGTCTTACACTATGGGTATATAGAACCGCGAGCCATATAACTTCTTTTGGACTCTAAAAGAGTCAACATTTAGGTTCATATAAGGTAGCTAGAAATCAAACCTGATGAGTCATTGTTTCTTAGATGAATCAGGGTTTTAATTTCGGACTGCAATCCTTGTAATAATATTATAATAAATACACATTACAATTTGAATTCGTTATGGTGATTGTGTTTATATATATTTTTATAATTATACTAGATTTAACATATCTAATGAGACAGGAGTACTTGAACAAGAAGATTATATATGTCTACCTCATCAACCTTCTTAAAAGGGATATTGCTGGATTTCAAGTTGGATGCTTTACTAGTAATAAATATGATTATTGATAGAGAGATGATATAATTAAAGGAATCTCTATCTCTATTCCCACTGAGATTAGGACGAGAAAATTAGACTTTTCTCTTACTACTCAGGGCCAGAGCAAATAATCAATGGTACCAAAGTCAAAACTCAGAACCTAACTGAGCATGCTCTCTCTACCTCTCTGTCCCTTTCTTTCGCCAACTAGACTAATAAGAAGATTGAAAAAAAAAAAAAAAACCTAGAAGAAATGATGCATGTGTCTTGGAAGGAAAATTTCACTACAAGATTATTACTCTAAAGACCAACTGGTCATCGCTTGGTTGGGTCATAGTGGGAATATATATACATGGGGGAGAGTAGATAACCCGAAAATAATTAAAAGGACATGCTCACATGAGTCGAACCAGATCATTCATGGGCCCCTACGTATAACTCTTTTCTC
>JANSVA010000009.1:27435591-27446071 GCA_025504915.1 Erythroxylum reticulatum | reverse complement strand
GTGGTTTGTAAAGACTTGAATAGAGAGCAAAAAGATAGAACATGTTGAGCTGAAAAGACCCTTTTAACTGTGTATAACGCCATATATATACAGCTGAATATCGTGATGATTATTAATATATATACAATTGCTTTCAATAGGGCTTTCTTTTCTTGCTTCCCCAATTATAACTGTATTTATGCGATGAGCTCTTCCCAGTTTGTTTGGGTTATATCTGTTCCTCTTTGGACATAGACTATACATTCTCTCTCTCTCTCTCTCTCTATATGTATATATATCTGACAACTTATAGGGTACATATCACTGGCTAATGGGACACTGCAAAAGTTCCTCCTTTTTATCTTTCTTTTGTTCTATTACCTTATTGGGTTAAGGCTCATCCTACTGCTTAGTTAAGTTGGATTGCAGGTTTTATGCAGGAAGTTGCAGCGCTGTAAAAGGTAGCTTCTGTATCCTTACTGTTTCAACTTTATTCCTAACAAATTTTCTAGTTCTCATAAACTTGGTTGGCCTGTTGTATATTCTTGATATGTAAGCTATTTGTTTATATATATTTGTTTTCTCTTCACAGCCAAACCAACCTTCATCCTTCCTCTGCCCACAGAAATTGTCCTTCCTTGTTAAAAGTGAGGTTTCTTAAATGAAGCTATCCCGAGATTGAATTCCAGTTCAGATTTGTAAAGTGGTATGAATCTTTTACATTACGGTTAAAGGCCAAGTCTTTTGGATCCTCAGGAAATAAGACCTTGGTTAGTGTACTCATCAAAACTGCGTAGCATTGGCTTTTCTTCATAAGATTTAACTTACGCTGCAGAATTAAGAGTACAAGATCCCTTCTTAACTCTAGTTCGCAAAAGTTTCGGCTCATACTTCACAGTTTTGTACAGTCAATTATTGAATCTGTAGTCTGCCATTGAAAGTTTGGCACCAAAATGACATCGGATCTTAATCTATAGGTAGAATTTCCAGAAAATAATTGAAGTGAAATTAACTTATCTTCTAATTGAAATTTTCTCTTAATCTTGACATGTACAAGTAGGAAGCTGCTTATGTACATTAACTTCATTTTAGTTCAAATCAGGAATTTGATTTACATAAGGATATTATGCAATCGGCAATAGAAAATGCAGGAATGGTTCTTCAACTTTTGTTTGTTTCCAACTCCAATAAAAACAACAACAAAAAAGCTACATTCTTCACTGAAGACTCTTTTAATCTTTTAGCGTAGCATCTTTGTCCAAGGTGCTGATTTTCTGATCAAATAAATCTTTCCGTCCTACCTTTGCAGTCAAATTTGGATCGAACATCTTTTTCATTCCATCAGAAATCTGTACATCTCAAGAAGAAACTCAGAAGTCAATTTTCGCCGCTGTATCCACCAAATTGAAATGAAAACTAGCTTCCAATATTCCTCAATGTCTGCTTTTGAACGGTATGTCCATTTCAGCTATAAATCTTAGCTTTTCTTTCTTTCTTAGAATGTGTTCCACAAATAATATTAAATATTCGATTTATTCCGATTTCATTCTAAGAGAAATGTGCAAGTTCACTCTCTCAGAATTATTGAAAATTAAGGAAAAAGTTTTTTGCGTCGATTATCCAACTCCCTGAGCTCGATGGAAACATCTGAAAGCGAGGTTTACCTCAAAAACCTTCATGGATCTGCATTTCCCTTCCACACGCACTTTGTAACTTTACTTTTTTGGCTTATAAAACTTCCAATAGGATTAACATTACAATCTCTACTTAGCTATTTGATAGCTCTTCTGTTTTGATTTGTAATCTAACTTCAGTACAAGAAGGATAAGAATGGACTTAAGCCTATTTACATCAGTTTATCTTATCATACAGCAAGCTGCAACTGAATAGGGCAGTTCATGATGGCGAAGACATAAGAGCATAAGTTGGTTCTGATTGGAATGTGATTTACTCTAAGATATTGTATTTATACTTACTTATCTCTGTGTTGGCTGTTGATATGAATTTCTTTG
Source organism: Erythroxylum reticulatum (assembly GCA_025504915.1). Lineage (NCBI taxonomy): Eukaryota > Viridiplantae > Streptophyta > Magnoliopsida > Malpighiales > Erythroxylaceae > Erythroxylum > Erythroxylum reticulatum. The sequence goes on along the minus strand of JANSVA010000009.1, from coordinate 27,444,080 downwards.
AGATTAAATTGGTGGCTATTGAAGCAGAAAGCAACGTCATTATTGTTCAAAGTTGACACTTCCTTATAAGGAAACACTTCCACCGATAATATATTAAGTAATGTAAACTGAATGATTAAAGTATTAGGTTGGTTGTAGAATCCCTGCTTGAAGTCTCTTAGTCTTCATAACCTAAGTCTGTGGTGCCTTTTGGTCCAACATCTCCGCACCCAAAACAGCAAAGTTCGTTCTTGTGTCGAAAACTATTACAACTAGCTACCACCAGCCCTTCTTAAATGATTAGGTTAGAATGTATATAACGTATTATATATAAGCTTTTTCTGGAAACGCTTTCTTAATTAAAGTGGAGTTTGATAAACAAGGCCACTACATCAATGTTCAGATCATGAGTAAGTGTATATTCAAAATAATCTTGATTGATCAAGTCTATTCTCTAAATCTAACTGAAATTAAAAGTTGATTTTGCTATTGATAAATTACTAAAAACATAAATTATTTGATAAAGTATCAAATTATATGAACTCAAAAGCTAATCCCTTACTACTTTGTCCTTCCAAAAAGGAAATCAATGCCGAAAGGAGATCTAACTATTTTTGTCAAATAAAACTCTATTCTTGATAATTTGAACGAGCAAGAAAGAAGACAAACATTACTTGTACCATATAGATTAGGGGAGTTAGAAGTATTTCTTACGATATACACTGGGTTACATGCATCATTACGGGATCCATGTTGAAATGGAGTTTGTTATGGTGCATGATATATGCACCATTGCATAGCCATTTGTCATGGAGTGTGACTAGGTACCCTTCTTGAGGGACTCTCAGGAAAGTTGTCTCTTACAGAGCATATGATGATCATTTACCTAATAACATCACCATCCCTTTCAGCTTATATCCTGCTTGTACTCAGAACTAGTGAAATGGATATATAGATGAATTACATATATATATACACATGGGGTTTAACTCCATAATTCATGTATATTTCTACAACTATTTCCTTCATTTTTTTCCCCCTGAATGGAAATGGATCAGATGTTTCAATATCAATTAACAATTTATCTTTATCCTTTTCTTCTGTTTGATTGTAATAATGAAGTCCCAAACTCAATCCATCAGGAAACATGGCAATGCATACGGTGTCGGAAGTAGCACTTTGCCTCATCTACCAGGCCTTAGTGTGTGCTCATCAGGAGAGTAAATATGGACATAGACATCACACGTACCTGTTGTGACAGTCCACGAACAAATCAATTGGTGTATTAGGTCTATATCTAAGATTCCATCAGTTTAGTGAACAAGATGTTAGGTCGATCTTAAACCGGTACCTTTCTTTTCTACTACTTCTTTCTCTTGTACCACTCGTCCAATTCAGACTAAGTTCAAGCAGCATATACTTCTTATATCTAATCAAAGAATATACTTAGTCGTAGCCTGACTGCTTGAGGCTTACATACACCCACCTATCCCTTTCTTCTGCAAAGCTATGTATTGCACAATGTGGATGTGTCAGTGTAAAACGGAGAGGTACAGAGAGGGTGAAAGAGGCCAAAGAAGAAGAATGACATGATTAGGAGCAGATGCGCATGCTATGATATTACGATTCCTTACTTATTTTTAAGTCCAATTGCTCGTAGATGTCCGGACATGGGGCTACAGTACCATGCAACTGTAGAAAATTTTACTGTATTATGGAAACACCTGCAGAAACTCTGGTAACTCTGAAATTTTCTACTGAAACTCTTAGCCTGGAATTTGCAAGGAAAAATAACACAGTTTCCTGGAATTTAATTAGCCCATTTCTTAATGAATAATGATTTGTACGGTGGTTTTCTTGTCGTAAAAGTATTGAGCAACTATATATCATGAACTATTCGTCAAATAATTAACAACATTATTAGATGATTCACAAAACTAGAATGCACCCGAGTTGAACAATCTTGTAAGATCGTGTGAAAGAGCATCGATTCGTTGGAATTTATCAACCTCCCAATTCCTAAATGTATCAAGGATTTAAGGTATAAGTAAATTCAGTTTTTGACATATATCCTCGCTATTATTTTGGTACTCCATCCCTTTATTGAATTTGGAAACAATTAATATTTAACTTGATATGAATAAATGAGCACTCCATCCATTTAACAAGGTTGGACTTTGGATAACTATATAAAGAAAAGTTCAATAAGTTTGGATGAGGAAGCAAAAAAGCTATTACATAACTAGATGACCCATTGTTTCAATTACCGTGTAAATTATTGTGTCTCTGTGTGTGTGTGTGTTTGTTTTCAAAATCTAGATTTCACATATAAAATAATTAATGCCCATTTGAGTACTGCCCGCCATAGCAAATAATCCTGTAGCAAGCAAGAAATATCAGCTTATCACAAAAGATAGGTAACATGCACAAGTGTTTTATGGAGATTCAATGAAAAGGAGCAATAATTATGTTATAAAGTATAGTAAACACAACAGCTTGGTCCAATTATTGCCCTAAAGATTGATTTTAATTGATAAGTCAGAAGCGAAGCGGACGAGGCATAGAATTGTCAGCAGGCTATAGAGAAAGGAAGAGTATAGCTAGGTTTAGGCTCAATAGGTGAAATTGATGAGGTGATAAAGAAGGGCACATGAGTTTTAGGTAAAGAAAACTTTTTTTGTATGATAACTTGTCCTTTTATGGAGCTCTCAGGAAAATTAAAAGAAAAAAGAAAACAAAGATACATGCAAATGTAATCACAGTTGAAAACTAAGTTGAATGAGCGATTGAATAGGACGAAGGAGTGATAAATTTGCATGGACCACTACGTCGTCCTTTCTCTTCTTTGGTTGTGGGTAAATGGGCATTAAATGGAACGCGCATGCCTTTCCTTTCCCTGGCTGTATACGGCTTCCCCTAGTATGTATCAACACATGCACTGTTGCTTTCTCATGCTAAATGAAAAAGATGAAGGGGGAATTTATAGTAACCATTAAAATCCTATTCCTTTCTCTGTCAAGATGGGGTAGTGATGCCATTGAAATCCATCCAGGATCAAACTGTTGGGACTGAAATAGTATGACATTTACGTAGGCTACTTAAAGACCCTCGCGAACCAAATACCCTAATATCTTTTCGGCTCCACTTCTCGTGGTTTGGCTTGGAAAGTTTGAAGGTCTCCTGTTCAATTTAAGTGAGAATTAGGTCCATATAACTAAGATTTGCTTGTTACATAACTATATATAGAGATAATATAGAAGGCATTACAATATATTATAATCAAAATTTGGAAATTCCAGTGGGCTAATGTCTTTAATTCATTGAGCTCAAATTTTCTAATGACAGGATTTTTAATTATTATTTTTCAAGTGTTTATTAAATAAAATTTTGTAATATTATGTTTTACATATTTATCTTTCTCAGCATTAACATGATTAATGGAATAATAATTCATCTGAATGTTGGTTAAAATAAGTTTAAGGTAAAATTGTGTTCAAATTTTTTATAGCATTAAAGAAAATAGTTCAAGAGCTAGTTTTTCTTTTTCCTTTGTGACCAAATTTAATAATTAAAACTTCCCAAATGGCCACTTTTTATATTACTATGTTTAATGGGCAATTTATTTCAACTTGATATGTTAATTTTGGCAATTACCTAATAAGCTAATGGTAAAATCAATTGAAATGTTAATTTTTGAGTCGGTATTATTCGTCATGGGTCAAAATGTTCACAACAGCACTTAGTCCATGGGCTAGAAATATATGTAAGTCCAGGAGATATGAGGCCTAAACTTGGGGTATGTTAAAGAGAAAAGTGGGGCTTGCAAGATCGAGATCAGGGCTTAGAAAAGAAATTTACAGAACAAATGTAGAAGTCAGAACGAGAGATTTAAGGAACTGGAGTACAAATGTGTGAACTGTGAATTTCATGAGTCTCGACGTTAGGTTTAATGTTATTGGTAACGCTTAATATGTTTGTGGAAATTTATGATTCTACCATGGATCATTACAACAGCGGCTGTTTATGTGCAGATTCAGTAAAGTTGCTTGCCAGGCTTAGATCACTTAGATATTACAAGCTTGAGTGCCTCAATCTACAAACCGTCATAGTATTCAGGGAAAACAAATTACCTGACACAAGGCCGCAATCCATGAGCAGAAATTAGGAACTTCAATGAATGAAGTACTTTGAAAATATGAGTTCGTTTGTTTTTATTTTTGTTTTTAAAAATTAAAAACAAAAATTAAAAAGTACAACAGAAGTAAAAGTGAAGGCCATAAAATTTCTATTAACTAGGGGCTGGAACACTTTTAGACCATAAAACTAGAGACTGCAAACTTCTCCATTTCTACCCTACCTTATTCTTTGCAGATCTTCTTCTGCGAATGATCACATGGCAAAAAAACCCAATACCCAGGAAAGAGTGTGGCTAAAATGTCAGCATTTCCCAGAGAATGATTATAAACAATACGAGGCCAACCAGAACATTTACAATGTACACTGATGGTGGACTTTGTTCATGGCCTGATATAGGAGTTTCAAAACGAATGTATAGACTCTTCCTATCATCGCCACGTGACCTATTTGATCCCAACTTTGTAGTTGATTCTGCAGTGATAACTCTAGCCATTTCCCTGTCCTGTTTTGGAGCCACCACAGAGCTTCTCTTACGAGTAAGCTCAACTGCAGCATCATCCCTTGTAGCATCTCTAGCCTGTAAAACGAAATCACTTGAAGTTTAAATAAATGGATACATGCAGATGGTTTCCTTGACCTGGAAAGCTGCAGTTCAAGTTCTTTACCTTTTCACACACTGCGACGGATGTTTCCCCTTGCAATTGAATTCTTCGGGAAGAAACTTCCTCCTCTCCTACAAGGTTTTGGTAGCCTGCTTGATGCTCATGTTTGTAAATCCTTGAACCAGATGGACTCATTCCCAGAATTCCTTCATCGTAGTAATCACCTGGTTCAACAACAATTGAATCTGCCCATTCCTCCTCATTGGTGTAAACTTGAGGGTCACTACCGAAGCCACTGTTTGGTGATGCTAAGAGATCATCAATGGAAATACCCTGAAATCAAAATCATCAACAGGATACCCATCAGCTCGAAGCAAGTATAACTCAAAACTAAACATGAGGTATGCTTTGTCTCACCTCAAGATTTCCATGCTGTGCTATTGGATTTTCAAAATCAGACGCCAAAAAGCAACTAGGTTCACCTTCCTCATGCAGTGAACTTTCATTCTGTGAATATGCTTTGTCCTTCAACTTGCAGAGAACAAAAGCACTCTGGCCAAAGTCAAAGAAAATGTGATAAGAGAACTTGACATTCTGAAAAGCATTTAATTTCTAAGTAAAACAACTCAAACGGGTAACAGAAAAGCGAGGCCAGAATATGACAGAAGAATCCTATCGTAAATGAAACAAAACATTACATTCCCAGTACAATTGCAGTCAGATGGTAGCTTCAGACACCAACCTGATTTGGAAGTGTGGTTTTAGACTGGTACTCGTGAATGACCCAGCCGGTCCTCGTAGGTTTACAATCACGCCCTTCTTTTATATGGAAAACCAAAGTCCTCTTTGTCCCTATCACCTCCTCTGTGCGTTTAGCTTTCACATCACGAATTTTCCCAGTGACTTTCCAGAATCCACACTTGGTTGTCCTGTTGGCTCTTTTTCTGTTCATATACTTGGTGTAATCAAGTCTACAATAAAAGTACCAAACTTGATCCCCTGACCACACTAGTGAACGATCTACAGTTCATCCACAGTAGAAATTTATATGTTAAGATCAAAATTTGGCAAGAAAACCAGGAACTTGACGAAGTTTGATAAATTGGGTAGCACCTACCTGGTAAGTCCCAGGGCTCCACTCGGGTGAGATCAACCTCGGAGATTACATCATCGACGAGAGAATCGTGACCATTCATTTTCAGCTTTAGGTAATGGTTGATGATTTCTTCGTCGGTTGGATGAAATCTGAATCCGACCCGTTGTTTATCCATAGCCCGAAAAGCTCCAACTTTGGCCTAATTTGACAGAAGATGTAAAAGGAGACCACAGATACAACAAGAGCTATCTATCTTTGGTTTATAAGGCAATTTGGACTTGAAAAGTATTTCATTCCTCTTGCTAAAACAGGGATCAAGGCGAGATTGATCAGGATCAGATACTCAGCTAGTAGAGATAAAGACACCAGTTTGATAAGTAGAACATGGAAGCCATTGAACGGGAGCTTTAAGTGGATGGAGGGAGTAGAGACGAAGATGTTTTGTTTTTTGTTTTTTATAAAAAGCAGCGACTTGTACTCGCATCAAATTCAGTCCTTACAAAGAGAAGTTGGTTAAAAAGAGAGGACATTGAGCCAAAAGGCCTCACAAAGGGCGGTGGTTCCCACAACTGAAACCGTGTCCGATTCTTCCCTCCGTGCTATTTCCTTAGTAGAAATCCCACCGTCTCGCAGTTGCCTCGAAACCCGTAAGGTACATATGTTCTAACATGGCTGTATTAGGAACGTGTAATTCTTTAAGATTAAGATTTTGTGTGGGAGGCTCAGATTTATTTAACGTCAAAAATTTATTATCCATTATTTAAATAATCGTTGCATTGTCAAATCATTAAATAAATTCTTGAAATATGTAATTTAGCGCCATACCAGATTAAAAGGCTGTAACGTACGGCACCTTCTTGGCTAAGGACTATCTTGGCTTGCATTAGATAGTTTGCTTTTTGTCCCTAGTTATGTGATCATTTTTCCAGCATGGTCTGTACTTCAGATTCTGTGTTGAAATGCATTAATTGCTTCGCGGTGAAGCATTGGCAGTAAGGTTTTATGCCGGTACCTTTTACGCAATAAGAAGTAATATAAGAAAAAAAATAAGAAAGAAAAAACGCATAAAAACAAGTAATATAAGAGAAAAGCTAATTTTTTAAAAACATTAAAACTCGTAAGAATAAAGGTTTAAGGTTTAAAAGGTTCAACTGGAGTTAAACTATCATAAGACTAGCTAAAGATTAAATAAAATTAAAGAATTTGAAACAATATTAAAATAGACTGTTTTTATAAATAAATTAAAGTTAAATTTAAAAAATTGTTAAATGAAAATTAATTGATTTATGTTAGTTTATAAAAACTTATTAATTTATAAATATTAACCAATTGATTAATAAATTGATTGTTTTTTAATAACAAGAGTTATTAAAATAAATTAAACCGAAAAGTTAACAATCAAATTGAAAAGTTAGACATTTTAAAATTTTAATATTGAACCAGCCGAACTGGTTGGATTTTTTAATCATTGGAAAAAACAATAAGAAAGAAAAGAATACAAAAATTTATGTGATTTGGTGAATTTACATGCCCCACTTCGATAGAAATAGAAAATTATTATTATTATAAGAAAATTGGTATATAGAGAATAGATAAGTTTCTCCAAAGATTTTCACCAAAGTCTTCTAAGATTCTCTCTTACAAAAATTAGAATTTTCTTTAAGAAATCTAATTATAGGAAAACTTTATCATAATAAAATCTTAAGCTATTAATGTTCTATTTCTACATAATTTGAAGTTGCTACAACTCTATTCTATAGATACATGATAATATTAAAAATCTATCTCAAAAGTCTAAGGTTATGGAAAGTTTACTTCATTAGAATTCAAGACTAAGCATGGTATTAAAGCTTAGGTCTAACCTTGTCGCATCTAAGTTAACAAATTCTACTTAGTTTGACTGAATATTAGGCTAGCTTGGAATTTTTTAATAAAAAAATTAGGTTTGGACTCGGCTTGATCTTGAATGTTTAGTTTGACACGATTTAAAGCATAACAAATTTTACTTTTTATTTTTAATTTAATTAAATAATTATATAAAATTGGAAAAATAAAGAAAATTTGGGCTTAGTTTGAGCTCAATTGAGCTTCGGACTACTGAAGCCTAATCAAGCTCTAGCTTAGGCCATTAATCCAAGGCCCATTTGGACCTCAAGTTTTTAGGTTGGGCTTGGCCTACAGTTACCCTTGTTCAAGACATATCTTACAATTCTTCATCTTTAACTTGAACTCTCCAATGTTTAATCAAGAAATACTTCCTATCTAATAAGCCTTCAAGGGCTTTAGGTTGAGCGAACATTCATAAAGTCCAAGTTATGCTTGAACTCTTTTGCAGATAATGACTTTATTAATATGTCAGGCGCATCCTCTAAAGAGTGAATAATTTTCAACAAAATCTAACCATATATAATTAATTTTATGATCTTATGAGACCTTACATTCTTCATATCCATTTATTTTTCTCCTGACTTTCTTTAGTCCCTATGGAGATAGTTCCATTCCTATCATTAACGGTTAAAGCATCCGTGATCAAGTCCTCCCAACCGTATCTCTTTAGCTGCCTAATAGTCCTTTTTGCTCTATACTGGCTATGCCAAGTTGATTTTTTTAAACATTGTTTTATCTCCTAAACTAGAATTTTCAACCCCTTTAATATTTGTTCCAAATTATTCTAA
>JANSVA010000009.1:27417864-27429982 GCA_025504915.1 Erythroxylum reticulatum | reverse complement strand
GGCCACCTTGCCTTTTTGGTATAGTAACCTTACTCCACTTAATTCTTGCCTTCGTTGAGTTACCAAGTTGACCAGACCATAGGAACGTTTCCACAATGCGGTGCATCTCTTTTATGGCTCTCCTTGGCATAGCAACATATGCAGTCCAATGAAGATGTAAACTCCCGAAATGATTGAAGTAATGCGAGCTGCATACGATAAGTATCTGTTTTGCATGCCATCACTCGAGCTTTGAGTTGTTCAATGATCAGAAAGCAGTCTTGGAAACTTGAGTTTGTGTGCTGTAATGGGAACACCAAGATAGCTAAATGTCATAGAAATATTTTAAAGGCCAGTGAACCTCATGATTTCTCCCATGATCTGCATGTCTGCAGATATACATATAGTCATATACTGCTCTTATCTGGATTATAATGCAAACCAGATCATTGAGTGAACAAAACAAGTGCATTAGAATAAAGATCAACAATATATAAAACTATCAAATCATCGGCATAGATTAAGTGAGTGATGTTGACCTCCCTGTGATTATGGTGGAATTGAAGTCATCATTACATAATATAAGCTTGTTTAATAACCTGGAAAAACCTTCCATAACAAAAGTAAAAAGGTATGGAGACAAGGGGTCTCCTTGTCGAATGCCCCGTCGAATTCTGAATGGCTTAGAAGGTATATTAACTATCACACTCAAGGAAGGGGACTGAATACAAGCCATTATCCACTGAATAAATTTCTGAGGAAGTTGCAACGCCTCAAGACATGACTAAATGAATTTCTAGTTGATGGTGTCGAAGGCCTTGAAGAAATCAATCTTAATTAAGCAACTGTTCTTCTTTTTTCTTTCCAAATTTGTATTCCTTAAGCAATTCCTGAATCAGCATAATATTATCGCCAATGATCTGCCATGATGCCGGCACGTGTATTATCCTCCCTAGACAATTCATCTGTGTATGATTCAGTAAAATACAAAGTTGAAGCATTTGGAGCAGAATTTGCCTCTAAACTGCCACTCTAGGCTTGGATAAGGACTCTTGACCGTAAGCTAGCAGTTCGCACATGACCATCCTTCTCAATTAAAACTTCATTAGGATTCAACACCTCAGAGTGTAACAACTTAGCAGAGCTGGGATCTTTAGTGTCCTATATAAGTTGAGCTTCACCAGTAACTTGATTTGCTTTCTCAAGATGAGTTATATCTATTGTAGATACCACTAATTCCTCCTGCCATCTAGTCTTGAACTGTTTTCCAATTGGGATCCATTTTTTCGTGGAATGACTCGGCTTCCAAGTATAGGAGAGGTGAATCTCAGTTTTTCCAGTGCACCAGACTCTCCCAATCTTAAGATGGATAAATTTTCCAGAAGGGAAGCATTTTTCGGGATTTCAACAAATAATTTTGCATGCCTATCCGTTGCATGGTGGCTGTTTCCGAATCCATGCATAGTGGTTTTCCTAAGGAACTAGCAACATAACTCAAAACAAGGGTTGGTGACCAATGTGCCAGGGCCTTACTCAACAATCTCAGCTAAATTGGTTAATTTTCATATTAAGATTAATTACATACCAAACACAAATAATGAAACTTACACAGACTATCCTATATCAAGAAATTAAAATATTTGCAGAAAGATACATCCATATTAGGTTACTAACTTCTGACCAAAGATTCGACATTGAGGGAGAGAAACCAAAGCCATTGTAAGAGGAAGTTTCTCCGTTGTAATCCATGGAATGAGTTCTGGTGCTGGGAGTCCTCCAGCAGAGAAAATCGTGTATAATTTTTCAATTGAAAGATTCATTAACCTTAGGAAAAAGTTACCGATTCATCATTTACTTCAGGTACGTCATCTTGTTAATTCGTCTACCCCACTAAAACCTATAATCCAGGCTACTTGGGCTAGTAGTAGATGCAGCACACGTAAGGAAACAAGACCAGCTAGATACAGATATTTTATGATGTGAGTCAGTTACCAAAGTTGATTCTAGAAAGGGAATATTTGAAGTATATGCGTGGCTGTTTCAGGAATGATTTTAGTGCGTATGGTTGTTACAAACAATGAGAAATTCTGTTATAAAGGAATATATAATGGAATGATGAAAAGTTGAATAGGGCAAGGAATGACTCCCCGAGCAAGTTCCTCCTCTTTCCTCCTATCTTTGTTCCTACTTTCATATTTACTCTAACCTAATATCCTGTTACCTTTATCTTAGGAACCAAGCTAGGTTGTTTACACCATTTTGTACTTTCACTGAAGGCAGTGATACAATGACAGAAGGAATGGTCACTCAATCTAAGGCCCTCAACAAATAATTTAATAAGTTCATTGACTAACGTGACCAACATCAAAGTCAAAAGGAAAGAGGGCTTAGTATACAAGTTGAAGAAGTGTCTTTATAGGCTCAAACACACACCAAAGAAGTGGTACAAGAAGGTTAATTTATTTATAATCAGCAATGGCTATAAGTGAATGTTAGCTGATCCTTATACGTATTTCAGAAAATTCCATACTGATAACTTCATCATCCTTCTCTTGTATGTATATAATAGGTTGATAGTTGGACAAGATTTGACTTGATTTGCAGGTTAAAAAAAGACTTGTCCAAGTCCTTTTACATGAAATCGTGACTGGAAGGCCAGAAATATATAGTTGTCATAAAAGAAATATATTAAATGGATATTTTAGAGGTTTAATATGAAAAAATGCTAATGTAGTGAGTACATCATTATCAAATTATTTCAATTTAATCAAGAGAGCATGTCCCACCACCGAAAAGGAGAAAGAACATATGTCCTCAGTTATGTATTCCTCTTATGTTAGCTCATTGATATATGTCATAGTATGCATTAGACCAGACATTGTACATGTTCTTTGTTGGTGAGTCGAATTTTGTCCAATATGAGAATGGTATATTAGGAAGTGGAGAAGTAGATCTTCAAATATTTGTCAGGTACTGCTAGATTGTGTTTGAATTTTGGAGGTAGTGAGCCCATTTTAGAAGGGTACACAATTGTGAATATAGTTGATAATCTCGATAACAAAAAATTGACCTTAGACTATTTGTTCAAATTTATGGGGGGAACTATTTCTTAGCAATCTAAGTTACAGAAGTGTATAACTTTGTGTACTACTGAGGCATAATATATTGCAGTTGTAGAAGCTAGAAAGGAGACACTTTGGATGAAGCGATTTCTCTAAGAATTGGGTGTTAAACAAAATGAATACATGGTCTTCTGTGACAATTAAAGCGCTATAAATTTGAGAAAATTTTTTATGTATCATTCTTGCACTAAGCATATTAATTTGAGGTATCATTAGTTATGGTATATGGTTAGAAAACAATTAATGAAGTTGAAGAAGATTTATACAGATAAGAAACTTGAGCTTTATAGTAAGCTTGTTGTGATGACTTTCAAGTGATTAATGGAGTGATAAATTTCTCCTATAAATGGGTTGGGGGGAAATTGTTGTGAATCTATATTAAGTAAAATCAATAATGCTCAAGCTGTCTCACTTTATAGGGATTTCTTATTCAATTGTCTTAGTCTATAGGAATTTATTATTCATGTAATTTCTTTTACAACTTTTAGGATCGAATTCTGATTTGTCTTAATTAGTTATTAATTTCTTGCATCAATCCACTGTATGTACAATCTATATATAAGATTATTTTCTAAATGAATAAATCAAGTTTTAATCTAACTCTACTTCTCTTCCCAGTCTTATTGTGAAACTTTATATTGCAACAGTGGCATCAAAGCCACCGAGCTTGGTTAGAACAATAACAACATCCTTCTTTTCATAAATAGATTTATGTAACAACCTTCTTTTCATAAATAGATTTCTACAGCAATAGAAACTTTTTTCCAACTAGCAATTCCTTATTTTGATGGTCATTATGATAATTGGAGTATGCTAACGGATAATTTCCTGAGATCAAAAGAATATTGGCAAGTTGTCTTAGATGGAGTGCCAGATTCAACAAAAATAATGTCAGACATACAAAAGATAGAAATAAAAGGGATGAAGTTAAAGGATCTTAAGGTTAAAAACTATCTGTTTTAGGTTATTGATCATTCAATCGTGGAGAATAATTCTTTGCAAAGATGCCTCCAAGCATATTTAGGACTATGTGAAAAAAAAGTACCAAAGACCAATAAAGGATAAAAAGGTAATAGCTTTAAGTACTCCATTCAAAGTTCAAGGTACTTTGAATAAAGTTTAGCAAATTATTCGTCGATTACTTCTCATAGACAATGACAATTATCAATAAAATGTAAATTTCTGACAATAAGAGGGAAGACGTTACTATCATTACGAAGATTCTTTGATCGATGACACCATAATTTAATTTTGTTATTTGTGTAATAGAAAAATCTAAAGATATTGATTCACTTTCAATTGATGAATTACATAGTTTTTTAATTAGTTTATGAGAATAAAGTTAATCAAGAAGAGAAAGAGGAACAACCTTTAAAGGCTTTAACAGAAAATCATTCGAATGTAAGTAAAGCATATAAAGGACGAGAAAGAGATAAAGTCAGAGGCAACGGTAGCAACAGGGGCAACAATGATAAAAAAAATCAACAAGAATGCTAAAATAATCAATATAAAAGGAAAAAGGATAAGGATGAGTTTGTAACTAAAAATCAAAGTTAGCTAATAAGGCCAATGTTGAGTGTTGCAGATGCCATCAATATGGTCATTCCCAATCAGAATGCTAAACCAATTTATCCAAAAGAGATAGTGAAAAATCTCATTATGTAGAAAAAGGAAGAAGATGAAGAAGTATCCTTACTAATGATTTTTCTTACAGAGGAGACTCCCAACAAAAACTTATGGTACCTAGACTCAAGTTACAACAATCATATATATGGAGACAAACCAACATTCTCCTACTTGATGATTCATTTCGTGAAAACATAAAATTTTGCAATGATTACAAAATTTATATTATGGGGAAAAGGAAATGTAACAATTCAAACTAAGGGAAGTGTTGATCAAACTATATCTAATGTTTTGTTTGTTCCATAATTAAAGACAACCACGCTTAGTATTAGCCAACTTTAAGAAATGGGTTATGAGACTTCTATTAAAGGCAGAGTATATCGAATTCAAGATGAAAAAATTATGCTTAAGACCTTAAGTTAACATCACAAAAAATTGCATGCTTTCATTTTATCTTAACAACATTAATCATTTATGTTTTTGAGCAAAATTAAAGTTTGCAATGTAGCTATGGCACTTTTGATATAGGCATCTAAATTTTGGTGGACTAAGAACACTACAACAAAAGTGCATGGTGACTAGTCTTCCTCAAATAATAGTTTCTTCTAGTGTTTGTGAAGTCTGTACAGTCAGTAAACAACATCGTAATCCATTTCTAAAAGGTAACTTAGAGAGAAAAGGTAGCATTGGAGCTAGTTCATTCTAATCTTTGTGGGCCAATAAGCCTTTGTTCTGATGGAGGTAAAAGATATTTAATCACCTTCTTTAATGATTATAGTTATAAAAAAAATGGGTTTACTTCTTACAGGAGAAATTTGAAGCTTTTATAGCTTTCTAATAGTTTAAAATGCTTATTGAGAAAGAAGTGGGTAACTAGATAAAACTACTTTAAACTGATTGTGGAGAAGAGTTCAACTTGGAAGAATTTGCAAATTTTTGTGATAGCTATGGAATCAATAGGCATCTTATAGCAACCTACTCGCCCTAACAAAATGGTGTTTATAAAAGGAAGAATCACACTGGACCTACACGAGCAAAATCTTCTATAAGTAACTTTTTACTTTCTATTTTCAACCCTACTGTTCTAGTGTGAAAAGGAGGTTAGTTTCAGAAGTTTAACAACTGGATACTTATATGAACTTGCTTTCGAATTTTACTAGACCCCACAATCACCCATTCTAAAATACGTACAATAATAACAACATCCTAGTAGAAGTTTCGCTGAGACATAGGGTCTAAGGAAGTCCAGAAATATGCAATCTTACCCCTAACTAATAAAGAGGTCATTTTTGATAGACCTACAGAAAAAAGAAAAATCGAGACAAAAATAAAAGAATAATAAAAATAAAAATATTTAATAAAAATAAAAATATTTAATAATAATAAAATATAAATATAAATATAAATATAAACAAAGAATAATAAAAGATACATATTAAAAAATACATAAACAAGAAAGAAGATAAATAAATAAATAAATAAGTCATTATAAGAAAATGTTTAGGCTAGGTAAGGAAATGTTTAGGTTGAATAACTAAGAGGGAAGTACTATATATTAAATGTTTAGGCTAAATACAAAACATAAGACCTGAAGGAAAATATTTAAGAGATCTTATTTGAAAGAGGAGGACCTCTCTATGTGAGATCCTTTACCCATATCTTAGTATGTCCAAGTTTTCTATTGACAGTCAAATCCTCTGTAAGTTCTAGTAGAGCTATATCATTTTTTATCACATCCTCCCAGTCCTTGTTAGGTCTTCCTTTTTCCCTCTTATAGTCCCTAAATAGAATCTTCTTAGATCTTCTCACTGGAGCATTAAGATGTCTCCTCTTAACATGTTTGAACCATTTAAGCCTTATCTCTCTTAATTTTTTATTAATATTAGCCACCCTTAATTTGTCTCTTATCATTACACTCCCAACCTTATCTCTTCTTGTAAAGTTACATATAAAATGGAGCATCTTCATCTTTGTTAGCATTAAGTTATAACTATGCACCTATTTTATATGCCAACAATCCATCCTATAGAGTGTAACTGACCTAATCGCTAAATGATAGAATTGATTTTTAAGCTTGAGTGGTATCTTCTTATCACATAAAACTCCTGATGCACTCCTCCATTTAAGCCATCTTGATATGATACAGTAAACTATGTTTTTATCGATCTCTCCATGGCTTTGGTTGATAGATCCTAAATACTTAAAACACTCTTTATATGGTATAACTTTTGAACCAATCTTTACTCCACATTGGAGGATAACATATGACCTAAAAATTTACACTTTGGGTACTCAGTCTTAGTCCTACTTAATGTAACTCTAGTGTTTCCTTCCAATGTTCCAACTTGACATTGACACTCTCTTTTATCTCATTCACTAAAATAATGTCATCAACAAATAATAATACCAAGGCATATCCCCTTGAATATTCTTAATGAGCTCATCAACTATTACCGTAAATAGAAAGAGACTCAACAAGAAGCCTTGGTGTGGCCCGACATCTTTATAGAAATAGAGGTATCTCCTCTTGTCGGCCTTACTCTATTCTTTACACTTTCATACATATCCCTAATAACCCATATATGGGTTATAGGAACTCCCTTAACTTCTAAACAACTCTACACGATTTCTTTAGGTACCTTGTCATAAGTCTTTTTTAAGTTAATAAAAGCCATGTGTAGGTTACGTTGTCTTTCTATGTAAGATTCCATTAATCCTATAAGGAGATGTATAGCTTTTATCGTGGACCTTCCTGGCTTAAAACTAAACTGGTTCTATGAGATAGTGCATCCTTTCTCACTCTCTCCTCAATCACCTTCTCAAATAACTTTATGGTGTGACTAGTTATTTTGATACCTCTATAGTTATAACAACTATAGATGGCCCCTTTGTTCTTATATAATGAAATAACATACTAAATATCCACTTATTTAACATTTTAACAGACTTAATTATCACATTAAAAAGCTTGGCTAGCTAAACAAGACCCCCTTCGCCTAAGCTCTTCTATACCTATGTAGGTATGTCATCAGGCTCTACTACCCTTCCACTCTTCATCTCCTTCAAAACTCTTCTAATTTCTTCCTTTATGACCTGTTGTCAATAGGTTAAGTTATGATATGTATCAAACGTCCTAAAGATCACCTAAAGAGATGTTGTTCTCTACGTCTTCATTAAAAGGCTATAGAAGTTTCTCTACCATCTTCTCTTGGTGTCATTTTCAGCCATAAGCACATGTCATACTTATTCTTTTAGAATCTAAGTCTCTCATTTTCCATTCCTTAGCTCTCACCAACTTAAATGCATCTTTTTTTTTCAATCTTTAGTTTCCAATTATTGGTATAATTTCTCGTAAGCTCTGGTTTTAACTTTTGAGGGTATTTTATTTACTTCTTTCTTTTCTAATTTGTAACTTTCTCTGTTACTTACCTTCTTTACCTCTGTGGTGCTATCTAATAAATCTTTGTAGGCAACCTTCTTGATATGACCCTACTCGGGGTGCATAAGCACACACCACATTGAAAACAATACCTTTCGCCAAAATCTTTAAGGACAAGATCCTATCACTAGTCCTCTTTAACTTATAATATGATGTAAGAGTTCCTTAACAACCAGTGATACCTATACCGTTTCATTGCCTCAATCATCTTGAATACTAAAGTTTGAACCATTAATCTCTTCCACTGTATCCCCAGTCCACTTTGTCTCTTAAATGCATGTTATATGAATCTTATATTTGTCTAGAATCTCCAATAATTCCAATAAATTCCCTGTAAAGCTCCTGATGTTCCAAAAACCTATCTACAATATATCAACTTCTCTTTTCTTAGATTCAAAACTCAACGAAAGGACCAACCCTTATTTTATCATCAGAACTCAAAGTCATTACTCCTACTTTAATACCAACATAAACTCTAGAAGATGAGTCTAACAAATCCCTAAATGACTCTAAGATTACTTGGGAAAGGAAATAAGGATTGATCTTAAATCCCAAAATGGACACCATAATAAAAGGATGCCTAATCTCAAGCACAAACAATTGGAAGCAAACCAAAATTTAGATGGTTTAAATATGATATATGCTTTATTCCAATAACCAATCAAACATGCAGAGTTGAATTATTTTTTGGTCACTGCTATAAGTTACCTAAAGCTTTACTACTTATAATTATAAAAACCAACGTATCCAAGTTGAGGAAAACTAGTGAAGAAACCTAAAATGGTAGGGGAAAAAAACATAAACTCTTAAAAATGGTTATAAGGAGGTGTGCAATTTCAAAGACTTTGATGAGTAGAAGAGAATCTTTCCTTTACTTAGAAGTCTATTTTTACTTATTGAATTAATTTACATGGATCTTTTTGGACTATTATGGCAAAAAAAAAGAAAGAAAGAAAATAACCCACATCTTGCTCAATGTTTTGACTCCTTCTGATGTGACCACGACCGTGGGACTTTATAAGCAAAATAGTGCTAAAGATGAGCTAGTGATCGTGTCATTCAAGCTTTAAAATTTATAAGCCCTCAAATACCACATGCGCACAGGTCAAGACCATGATATAAAAGGTGTTGATCCCACGAGGAGGGTATTAACCTAATCCTAGGTCGTCTAAGGCTCAAATAAAAGAATAAAAAGAAATAAAAATTGCACAAGTGAACATGGAAAGTAAATACGAGAAATTGATTCAAGAATTGTAAAGTGGAAATTTCAACAAAACAGAATTAAATTGAGCAGTCATACAGGTCACAATAGAAATGTTAAAGTAGTGTTCTAAAGGCAATCACCTTTAGCACTTTTGTATAAACTTTGTTTTGATTAATAAAACGAAAGGCAATTTTTCATTAATATGATGTTCATTTATTTATGAATTGATATCAATCTTAAATCAAATTAATGAAGTACATGATACAAAATATAGCATGAAGTAAATTATGATAAGATCATGATAATGAGATTCCTATCATGTGTAATTATATTAGTATCTAAATTATCCCTAGTCATAGGATTAATAAGATAAGACATTACTAATCCAGATAGACTAGCACATGTTATACTCCTTAATTTGATCAAGCAGTGGATCTAACAAATTGTAAGCATAAGATGTTTAGAGTTAACATGTGGATGCTTACTAAGAGCAGTAAGTATATCGGATGACCCGTTATGAGATTGCCATATGGATGATCTATCAAATGTCAATGATTAATCTCATTATAGCAATAGTGAAATTATCCTTAAATTTAAGGTACTCAAGGATATCTTAGATACTGATCATGTGCTTTGACATCATTTCTTATTGTCTCAAGATAAGGTCGCTCATAGGATGGTGATTGGGTATAACTATTGATATTCGAAGGTAATTGAGTAGTCAATAAATGATTCACCACTCCTAATATAAAGAGATGATACCCAAGACCTCTTGTCGGGGTCATTACTCAGGAGCCTCTGACCAGAGCAGTTATGTGTCATGAAGAGAGTCTTTAATGACACATAGAGTAATGAGAACCTCAAGACAAAAACTAACATCACTTGGACTAACTGTGACATAGTCAATCTAGTGGAAGTTGACACATAGCCCATACTCTAAACCAAGTGGGGTATAGAATGGTGAAGGGACGAATTGCACGATAATTGTCTATGGAAAGATTCATAGGTCAAATAATTAACTATCAAAGAGTTTATGTATTAATCTACTTATATTATGGTAAATTGGCATTATGAAACTCTTCATGATTTGCTTGAATTAAGAGTTAAGTCAACTACCCAAAATAACCAGGAACCTAAGGGGCACACACATAATCGGATGAAAAACAAAGTGTGTATGAATTAGATTCCAACACTTTTGTTGCATTATCATGCATGTGATGCATGAATCCATGGCTTCCTAATAGAGGTATCAGAGCCAGGTTATATATGTATTAGATGATGTATTGAACATGTGTAAAGTGTTTGTTGGGTTGTGACTGACATGCATATTAATTTCGAAAAATTCGTATAAATTCTAGAATTTTTTTTTCTGATTTCTTTCACATAAATGTTTATAAGGTGTTATGTTATGTTTTTGTCAAAGGAAATTGAAATTGAATGTCATTTGCTATTTTATTTCGAATTAATATCCATTATATTCATATGATGGTTTCTAGGAATTTCTGGAAAACTGAATACATGTGCTGATTTTGAAATGTTCGTAATAATTATATAATTTTTTATGATTTTATTTAATAAAAATTTTTATAAGGTGTTATATTATGTTTATGTCAAAGGAAATTACATCTGAATGTCATTTGCTATTTTATTATGAATTTAGTTTTAGCCTGATGCATGTAAGTAGTTCTAGGAAATTTTGGAAATATGATGAACAAGCATGCTTGTAAATTCCATATTAAATTTTATAATAATTGTTTTTATGAATTTTCTGTATGGACATGCAAGATAAGATGTTGTCACATGTATGAGATGCATGATACTTGTTGTCAAAGTGATTATCTTATGCATGCATGATATAAAGTATGACTAGTGTTAGAAGCTATATGGCAAGAGTCATAGACATGTCATGTGCTAACTAATTTCACTAACTTAATAAATAATTCCTAGGAATTAGTTTGTGGAATTTTTTGTTAGACAAATTTAGAATGTGTATAAGACTTTGGAATTTTTCCCAGAATTAATTGAATTTGATTCAATTAATAAGTAAAGTCAAAGTCAACATTGGTTAACTTTTTGAAAGCTAATGAAGTTGACTTGTTTAATGACTTATGGTGTATATGTTTCAGTTATAAGACCTTAATAAAGTTTTTATGAGATAAGAAATCCATTATTTTGATGCTAGTAGCATGCTAAGTGCATGCACTTAAAATTAGGGTTTCGGAAATTTTTCGGACACCGAATCGGTCTCTTTAGTGTGATGATTTTGGCCGTCAAGAAATTTTTGGCTTGTGCGAAATTGTCTTGATAAATTTAAGATGACCTAGGGATGTTTTAAATGAATAACTGATGTTTGGAAATTTTGGAAACTCTAGGGATTAATTTAGAATTAATCTAAGTAGAGCATAACATTTCTAGTGTGACTAGAAAAGGGCATATGTACTAGAATTAAAGTGTTTAATTTAGACATCAAAATAATTAAATTTTAGGGTTCCTAATCGAATCACATTCATAATTTGAATTAGCTGAGACTAACACTAGTACACGATTCAGTTCAAGAGTTGAATCGAATCATGAACTTTTGATGCATAGTCAAGTCATAAACTAAATTAAACCTCCTTTGTATGACACATACATTAGATGCATTTTAAGGGTGGTTATGGACAAAGGCTCTATTTAATTGAGTTGTCCATAATCTGAATATACATGTGATATATATATATATAAATACCTTCCTACTAATGATAAGAC